>CM064529.1:32316245-32448745 GCA_032716605.1 Paralithodes platypus
AGAATGCAGAAACTGAACTGAAGAAAGAGTGAAAAAGATATAATAATACAGAAATATTACAAGCAAATAAAGAAAGAGGGATTAGAGAAAATAATAATGAGAATTACATATACGGATGAGGAAGAAAGAGAGAGAATACAGAAACTGAACTGAAGAAAGAGAGTGATAAATATATAATAATACAGAAATATTACAAGCAAATAAATGAAATAGAGGGATTAGTTAGAGAAAATAATAATGATAATTACATATACGGATGAGGAAGAGAGAAAGGGAAAGAGAGAGACAGAGCGCGCGAGAGAGGGAACGCGAGCGAGCCAGAGAGAGAGAGAAAGACAGACAGGTGTGAGAGAGAGAGAGAGAGAGAGAGAGAGAGAGAGAGAATACAGAGAATACAGAAATAAGGAGAAATAAGAGAAAAATAAGACTGATTACCGAAGGAGTAGTAGACGCGCTGGAGGCCGAAGTCAGGGCAAAGCGAACGCATCTGAACGCGCCCGGGAAATAGACCAAAAGGTACCTCCTCTTCCTCACCTCATCCCACCCTCCACACTAGCTCATAACATCCATAATAGACTTATATGGGGAGACGAAGAGTTGCTCGTTCCAAAAATGATCGTTTCGTTCGCATTGGACCCATAGTAACGGCGCTAGGGCGAGTGAAAGTGAGCGAATATTTCGGGATTATGCCCACTGAGCGGCACGGTGTAAAATTCTTTACCACCCGCTAAATAAGGGTTAATGTCTACTGGATGGAATTAATTAGATCAAAATGTAATCTTCAATATTCGCAACTAAGACAACACAAGAAGATAAACAAAATAACTAACAGAGTTCCAATAGACTCAGGCTGGAAGGGTTGTTACAACTAAATCTTAATACGTTAGAGTTACACTGGATAACAGATTTTGATAGATAGATCGCACTTAGTAATTAAACTGTCGCTAATGACGAAGTTTAGCTCATTGATATTTAAAGCAATATCAGACTCGTCCTGAATGGGTTAGCAGGGCGAGGTGCATAAAATGTACAGGCACAATTAGTACATGGACGTAGGCGACGAAGTCCTACTCATTGATACTCAAAACAAATAGAACACTGATATGTAACGTATGCGTAAGTTATGAATTAAATAAAGTCTTGAACAAAGATCAAGGAGTTAAGGCAAAATTAATACAGAATAATATAGGTTCAGAAGGATGAAGTTTACTATGCAGATACGTGGTCTAGGGTACAGATCACAATTAATTCAGGGCACAGCATGGTTCACATATTTACATAATCAATACCTCACAATAATAACCAACAAAGAAAGACACAGAAACACTTAAGTATTTGGGAGGGCAGAGGGACGAGAGTGCTGGTCTGGCCGGTGTAGAGGGTAGTAGTCAATCTTGCACGGCTGGTTACCTCCTCGAGCAGGGGTCCTGGGTTTAGGCCTGGTTACGTAATTCGAACAGGGGCCCTAGGTCCAGGCCTGTTTACTTAATTCGAGCAGGGGTCCTTGGTCCAGGCCTATGTACGTAGCTCGAGCAGAGGTCCTCGGTTCAGGGCGCTGGGCAGCAGACGGGTAGCCCTTCAGTAATCTGGAAGGTGCTACATTAAGAGGCACTCTCGAGGGGCAGGGGGTGGAGGTGGGGCAGACCGTAGATATCACTGTCCCAGCTAGCCCGTTCCTGAAGGGGGTTTAGCCTAGTCGGTAGGTGATGGTTTGCATACTTTCCTCAGGTTTTTCTGAGGTCCTATGCCAATTTATTCTTGCTTCAGGTGTCAATGAACTCGGGGGGGAAAAGGGGTATTGAGGAAAGAGGACAAATGGTTGTTGTGAGGTACATACACATTCTAGCCTTGGAACTCAGGTATTATAACATGGGTCTGGTCCCAAGGTATTATTGCAATATTCATGGGGGCAACTGGAAGGTCCAGGGTTGCTGTGTAAAATGGAAAACTCTTAAGGCTAAAAATGCAACAACTGTCTGGCAGGTCTTCTAATATTAATATCCTAGGACATATACATAGAGGATTGTAGTTGTATCCTCGGGGGCATGGAGTAGTCAGGCACTATCAGGTCCATTTGCTCCGGTAATATTCGGGGCGCTGGTGAGTAGATTGCATAAGGGAGTGTTCATCATATTCTAAATCTGGCGGAACAATACAGGGAGCGTCACTTCTGGTGGAGGCTACATAAAAGAAGGGTTCTAATTGGTGGTTCCAGGGCGGTTGTGGTTGGCTGAGGAATACGGCTTGTGACTGGCTGAGAGGGTACTCCGTTCTCTTGGAGGGCTGTTGGCGTGCTTGGGGTTTTGAGGGTGCCTGGGTGGTTATGGTGGCCACTCGGTGTATCATTGGTTTGAGGCCCGTCATCTCAAAGACATTGCAGATTGTGTGCTTGATGAAAAGAATGCTCATGATAGATTAAAAAACTCTGATACCCATGAAAATAAAGTGATATTTGTAGATCTACGACGCAAAGCCAAAACGTTAATCAAACAAAGTAAAAGCACACTAAAATTACATGTTGCAAATCAAAGTAAAACAAACCCAAAAGAATATTATAGTTACATCAGGAAGAAGAAAGTAGTGACTTTAACAATTGGACCGTTAGAATATGAGAAAGGAGATTACACTAAAGATGAAACAAAAATGAGTAATGCTCTCAATACCTTCTTTGTATCAGTTTTTACAACAGAAGACCTTAATAACATCCCCACAGCATCGCCGATTCAGATTGATAATTCTGATGTTCTAAGCAATATCACTATTACGGAGAGAGAACTATTGAAATGTTTAGATAAACTCAAGGTAAATAAATCGCCTGGACCTGAACCCAGAATTCTAAAGGAAGCTAAGGATGAGCTCTCCAAACCACTCACATTGCTATTCAATAAATCCTTGCAGTCTGGATCTATGCCTGATCAGTGGAAGCTCGCCAACGTAACACCGATATTCAAACAAGGCAGCATATCCTTACCTAGTAACTAACGTCCAATTAACTTAACCTCAGCTGTATGTAAAATGCTAGAAACCCTAATAAGAGACAGACTCGTAAATCACTTAGAGGAAAATAACATACTTAACCCTTAACTGGCGGGAGCGGACTTAAGTCGGTCTAGAGAAGAAAGGACTATGTGGCGGGAATCGACTTAAGGTGGTGTGCAATTTTGGGCAATAATTGGCTCTGAGAGAGAAACGAGCGGTGGAAGGAGCATAGCTCGGCTTTGACCATTCGGCACGGGTCCCGCGCAGAAACTGGCGTCCCCTCCACACACATCCACACTCACTACCTTGCTACACAGGGAATTATGTAAGGAAATTACTGTTTTTTTAGGTATTTTTCCTTCGTCTTGCACGATCGTTGCAAGAGAACGCGTGGTCGTAGAAGGATGGTTCTGGTGTCATTGGAAAGCTCAATTATCGCCCTTTCAGGGATACATAATTGTATTACGCTCTGGCTCTTGTTTATGCATGAAAAAGAGCACGGAAATAAGCTCGTTTAGGGTAAAACCACCCGCTTGGTAGGTAGTAGAAGTTTCAAACGGGCCCGCTCGTAAGGCATTAAAGATAATCAACACAGCTTTCGTAACAAAAGTTCCTGCTTAACAAACCTCTTAGACTTCTTCCATGGTATGCTCAACCTCTATGATGAGAGTAAAGCTATAGATATTATATACCTTGATTTTCAAAAGGCCTTAGACAAATTTCCCCACAAACGTTTACTACTAAAACTAAAAGCGCATAGAATACAAGACGGTGTGTTGAAATGGATAGAAAATTGGCTCTGCGACAGAAAGTAAACAGAAGTCATAAACGGTAAGGCATCTAAATGGACCAATGTAAGTAGCGGGGTACCCCAGGGATCGGTACTAGGACCAATTTTCTTTCTAATTTACATCAACGACATAGATGAGAGTCTCACCTGTACAATCTCAAAGTTTGCTGACGATACAAAATTTGCAAATAGCGTACTCTCAAAAGAACAAGTTGACGATATGCAACACAATCTAGATAAGTTGTCATGATGGGCCCAAATTTGGCAAATGAGTTTCAATGCGGATAAATGTAAAGTAATACACATCGGAAACCGAAATGAGGGAGAAAACTATTCGATGAATGGCACTCAGCTTAAGAGTGTAGACTGAGAAACTGATTTAGGAGTAGCAATATCGAGTAACCTAAAACCGAGTCAACAATGTTCAGAAGTTGTTAAGAAAGCAAACAAAATAATTGGTTTTATACATTTAAGCATAAATCCAACGAAGTTATCCAAACTCTTTATAATTCCTTAATCCACCATCTTCTGGAATACTGCATTCAATCCTAGTGCCCTTAATACCAAAAAGATATAGACAAACTACAACGAATTCAACATAGAGTTACCAAAATGATACCTAGCCTAAAGAACAAACCATACGAGGAGCGTCTTAGAAAATTAAATCTATTTCCTTTAACCCTTCCCGCCCGGGCAGCATTTTAAAAAGACACCGTTGCAGATGGGCAGGAGCCCGGGTGTCCCCTTGTAATCCGTAAGCTTGAAAGCCTATTAAGCTTATTTTGAAAGCTGCACGTCCAACGTACGTAAACACAACTGGTCGGAGGCGACGCGCGCCCCTCCGAAACCAAGCAGACGTCGGAGCTTTGTTGTTGTATGGTCTGCTAAGACAGATTTAGTGTTGAAAACTGTGTCATATTGCTAACATTGCCTCGAAACTCTCTCCACGGAAATCGTCATCACAACTGAACCAGTTGACTTAGAGAGCTCTACTCAACGCCAGTCTACAGATTGGAAACCGCAGTACGTTCAGAGATGTGTGGGAATTTTCTAGCAGTATAAAGCTATTAGATTAATCAATAACCCTGCAATCACACAGGACCTTCCTACATTATCCATACGAAGAAACGTTGCATCCCTTGCATTATTCTACAGATATTTTCACAGCAATTGTTCCGAGGAACTTGCTTCAATTGTGCCGCCTCTCCACATCTTTCCCCGTAGAACTAGGGCAGCTGAGAGCGCCCATGAATTTACACTTTCTCCTCCACAATGCAGAACTTCTGCTTATCAAAATTCATTTATCCCTATAACTACTACTCTTTGGAATTCACTTCCCTCGATTTGCTTTCCACAAACTTACAATCTACAAAAGTTTAAATCCAGTTGTTACAAACATTTTATGAATGGAGGATGCCTTTAGGCACATGGACCTTTTTGTTTTATCTGTGTTTTTCCTTCCTCCGTTCATTGTCTCTTTAAAAAAAAAAAAAAAAAAAAAAAAAAAAAAAAAAAAAAAATACCAAAGATATGGGTAGCTTATTAACCCTTTACCGGGCGAGGAACCATATATGGTAACTTAAATGGGCATCCAAAAGGGCGCTCCCAAGCCGCCCGGTGTGTGTCTGCCACCACGTCATCATGCCTCAGCCAATCACCGATGATCAGGCTACTCACGTGGGTATGGTGTAAGAGCTGATGCCATCTCAGTATTGGTTGAGAGCAACTCGAAGTTCAGTTGCAGGCCAGACATGAAGAAAGTAGGATCTCAGCGATTTTTCTCTTGACGCCCTCGACCCTAGCTCATCACGTAATATCGGTAAGTTGATAATAATCTGATATTATGCAGTTGAATAGTTGTACTATAACCTGATATAGTTGTCATTTACGTGGAACATACGGAAATTGGTGAAATTTGTTTGCGAAAAAGTGAATGATCAAATATGGACATGCGCCCGGTAAGGGGTAAAGCCCAAGTGATCATATATGGACTTACGCCCGGTAGCCTATAGAATTGAAATTACTAAATATGATAATTTCGCCCGGTAAGGGGTTGTACTCCCAAGTTACATAAAACCATATAACTTTGATGATAGTTACCCAAACCAGCATGGCACATGGCCACAACTTGGGTAGGGATTCTAGAAAGTTCAACATAGAAATAAATTACCGATTTATATTATTTCCTCATAAGTGTACAGTGAAATAAATATGAGTTTGTTAAGTTTAGTGAGTTCACAAATATTTTAGTGAGTTCACATATACGTTTGATATTGTGAGGCATATACTGAAGTTTTTTTGAGATATGAGTACTGTCACATAAAGAAATACCAATGTTCATGGGTATCCTATGCCCAAGTTTTGCTGGAATTCATTGTCCATGGGGAACCTATGCCAAAATGTTGCTGGAATTCTGTGTTCATGGGGAAGCTATGCCCAAATGTTGCTGGAATTACTTGTTCAGGGGGAACCTATGCCCAATTTGTTTTTTGGAATTAATTATTCATGGGGTACCAGACTGTGTCTGGGTTGTGAAAAGTACCTAAACTAAAATATTCATATATAATCTATTTATATACTTATTAAAATAAAACGCTTATTTTTGGGTAATATAATGATATAACTGTTATTCTGCGTATTTTGTTTACCTTAAATTTACATTTTCAATATAGCATAATTCAAGATTATTTTTAACCTAGACCGGCGCTTGACCATATTATGATCACTTCGTCAACCTCGATTTGCTAATTCAATATGCAAAAATGTGAAAAAAAATCATAAGCAAAAATACCTTAGAATTAGGTCTACTTTCATGGTCTAGGGTCAAAAAATGAAATTTCTAAGTATTTCTATGAGTGCCCGGTAAAGGGTAAACCCCTTCAGCACCATGATGCCATTTTACCTTTGATTCTGGCTAGAAGTAGATGATTTTATGCAGTTTAAGAAGGACCTATGATACTATGAGGGTATATTGAGATCGCATTTACCCATTTAAGTCGTAAAAGGTAGATTAAAAACTAAAGAACATCGTCTAATGGTAACCAGAATATGATGAAAATTACGTACTGGTGGTGAAGGGGTTAAATACGTTTTTTGGCCATATCGCCCGGATCTCAACAACGTCCTTAGGAGGGCGGCCCCGTGTGGGAAGGGTTAACCCAGCATAGATTAACACTTACGCTGCCGGCTTATTTGCGCTATTTAGGGCATATTCAGGCACTCCTGAATGATTGATCAAGCATCTGCATTAAATGAACTGTATTCTGCTGAAAACTAGGCGAAAATAGCTTCAAAATGAGACCAGAACGAGCTTCGTAGGTGGCGGGGTTCACCCGCAGCATTGCCATAGACATTCGGGAAAACTCGCTAATTATTAGCTCTCGCTCGCTCGGCAACACAACACTGTTGTGAGACACCCGTGCGAGACACAGTCTCCCTCAGTGAGCGGCTGGCTGCTCTGAGGGTCGGAGGGAGGTCCCTCACGCTCCCACCCACTGACACTCGATTTCTATGGCTTTTACAGACTTTTAAAGCATGGAAATTGCTGTAAATTGCCCATGCGTTCCAGAACGTCACCCGCAGGGAAGGGGTTAAGAGGCAACTTAATTCAAGTGTTCAAAATCATCAAAGGCATCGACAATATGAACACTAGTAAGTACTTTATTATCTAATTACACGTGGGGAAACGGTTGAAATATTATTGGTTAATCTTTTAATTCACACGAATCTAGGAATTTCTTCTTAAATCGAGTTGTCAACAAGTGGAAAGGGCTTCCCCAAGACGATATAGACTGCAGCATTGTTGATTATTTTAAACTTCGCCTAGACAAATATCTTGCCTCAAACCCGCGACTGGCGTTTGTAAAATAATAACTATATTTTATTCCCCCCTCAGATTCATCGAGGATTATTGTGTATATATATTACTTAGACGCTACTCTTTTTGTTCCCAGATATATGAAAGATCACATATAATTACTGTGTTATGTTACAAACCCATCTGTCCCCTACTAACGCTCTAATCCTGCCACGGACATTAGCTCCAGAGCAGTAGTTCCCATTCCTATTTTCCCTTACCCACTCTAAACCACTGTTTGGACACTTGATCCTCAGTGTTTTGGAGGACAAGCAGTCTAGAGGGGTCACTAGACCTGCTGTTGCTTGATTTCCTTTGTACTCCTTTGTACTCCTTTATTACATCAGTGTGGGTGACAATGGAAGGTGGAGCGTATTGTGGCACCATGTAGATTATTAGTAATGGAGGGTTGAACGTACTGTGACTCCGTGTAGATTAGAAAGCAGACAGACAGTAATATCAAGCCTGTGGAACACAATGAAGGCAAAAGAAGTAGACTCATCGGGAGGGTCAATGTATCAATATATGGTTTGACTCACCGACAAATAGATAGCGTGACAGAGAAAATGGAATGACCCTGAAGATGTAGAGCTAGGTAGATATTATGACCAGAAAGTAACAGTAATTACCCCCACCGCAGGTAACTACTTTCTCTCGAAGCACTAGGCATAGCAAACCCGGTGATCACTAAAGACAACGCAAAGTATTGCAGATATCCAGTGTGTTGGTGGTGTTAACCCGGGAACTGCCGGGAGACTCTTAAGAGTTCCCCCGGCGGTCTGCGGGGAGACTCTTAAGAGTCAGAGAAAAAAAAATCAACTTTTGACATAATTTTTTTTTTTTTTTGTATTTAACTTTTTATTTTATTTTTTATTTTTTTGGCCCCTGGGCCATGCAAAATCTCAGTCCTCTACCTCCCCTCCTTCCCCACTTTCCTCCTCTCCTTCAGTTATCACCTATTTTCCCTGTTATTCCCTTATTCTGAGGTATATTTTCGTGCTAACATTAGAAATCCGGTTACAGGGTGTGGTCATCACTGATAGCAAGCGAATGCAAGAGAGAGAGAGAGAGTATCGATCGACTGTGTCTCAGTGGCCTTGGGGGAATTTGGCGGGAAAGCAGCTTGCCTCACCCATACATTATACAACTCGCGGGCTATATCTCCGATTTTGACCATCCAAACGCTGTTTTCACTCGTTTTATTGTTGTTTCAGGTTAATACCTTTATAATCAAACCATAATAGGCGCATATGGATAAGTATTAATGCTATTAATGGTACAATGAATATTTTAGTGACGGAAACACCTCAAATACGTCAGCACAGGGGGACGTTTCCAATTACCCCCATGCGCACTTGTTAGGTTAATACTTGAACCCATATTGCCAGACCCACATACATACATACATGATAAATAGGTGTTTATAATGCAATAATACGACAATCATATTACTATGTAGAGATTCTAATGAATGAGATAAAGAAAGCATACAACTAATTGATGTGATTATTATACAGTATATATCAATGTTACTGCACTATTCCACCTACTACGTTTATTCCTAACGATGTAAATTTCCATAACAGCTATGAATTAGGCCTACTAGTGTCTGTGTGTGAGTTGTGATTTTGGTAATGATTTATGTTTGCTAGAACGATACCATATTTATGCAATGCGTATTTGTATATGTTTGTTGCGAGTATGTACAAGCTTTATGTTTATGTGTACTTGTCTGTTTGTATGTACTTTTGTGAGTGTGCTTTTGGATGTCTGTTTATGGGCTTACGTATAATAATCGCAATACAATTAAAATATGTTCAATAATAATAATATTAAGTGGATCACTCTGTCTCTCTCTCTCTCTCTCTTTTCCTCTATTTTTCTCTCACTAGCATATACTTTATATGTACAGTTGTTGGGTGGCGGAGTGTACATGTGAATTCATTGAAGCCCACAATAAAAACGTAAGATTCTGCTAAGTAGTCACAATCACACACATACACGGGCAGTCATAAACATGAATAGGCAAAAATATATAAATCTGCGCACACACAATAATGTCCACAATAAATTACAATACACAATCACAATCATGCATATACACTCATGCACATACACAATCACAAGCATGCACATACAAAATTACAATCATGCACATACACAATTACAACCATGCACATACACAATCACAAACATGCACATACACAATCACAAGCATGCACATACACAATTACAATCATGCACATACACTACCACGCACATACACAATCACAAACATGCACATACACAATTACACACATGCACATACACAATTACAATCATGCACATACACTACCACGCACATACACAATCACAAACATGCACATACACAATTACAATCATGCACATACACTACCATGCACATACACAATCACAAACATGCACATACCATGCACATACACAATCACAAACATGCACATACACAATTACAAACATGCACATACACAATCACAAACATGCACATAC
The DNA here is from genome assembly GCA_032716605.1 of Paralithodes platypus. Taxonomy (NCBI): domain Eukaryota; kingdom Metazoa; phylum Arthropoda; class Malacostraca; order Decapoda; family Lithodidae; genus Paralithodes; species Paralithodes platypus. The sequence continues at coordinate 32,326,376 of CM064529.1, forward strand.
ACAAATACAATCATGCACATACACTACCATGCACATACACAAACATGCACATACACAATTACAATCATGCACATACACTACCATGCACATACACAATCACAAACATGCACATACACAATTACAATCATGCACATACACTACCATGCACATACACAATCACAAACATGCACATACATATTTACAATCATGCAAATACACTACCATGCACATACACAATCACAAACATTCACATACACGGACAACACACCAACACAAAATAACAAACACACACACACATGATTTGTACAGGGCGTCACACAGATATCCTCTCAAAAACCTCCTACACCTTATCATCCAACGTACCGTACAATTCCCGAGAGAGTCATAGTGGAGAGAGAGTACAAAGGAGTACAAAGGAAATCAAGCAACAACAGTATAGTGACCCTTCCAGGCTGCTTGTCCTCCTAAACACTGAGGATCAAGTGTCCAAACAGTGGTTTAGAGTGGGTAAGGGAACATTGGAATGGGAACTAATGTCTGTGGAAGGATTAGGAAGTTAGTAGGGGACAGATGGGTTAGTAACTGAGGGGAGGATAAAATAAAGTTATTCATTTACAAACGCAGTCAGTCGCGGGTTTGATGCGAGATATTTGTCTATGCGGAGTTTAAATGAATCAACGGTGCTGCAGTCTATAACGTCTCGGGGAAGCCCATTCCACAAGTTGACAACTCGATTGAAGAAGAAATTCTTAGATTCGTGTGAGTTAAAATTTTACCAATAATTTTGCAACCGTTTCCCCGTGTGTAATTAGATTGGTCGATAGTGAAGTACTTACTACAGGTCATATTGTCGATGCATTTGATGATTTTGAACACTTGAATTAAGTCACCTCTTAATCTGCGCCGGGTTAAAGGAAATAGATTTAATTCTCTAAGACGCTCTTCGTATGGTTTGTTCTTTAGGCTATGTATCATTTTGGTAACTCTACGTTGAGCTCGTTCTAGCTTGTTTATGTCTTTTTGGTAATATGGACACCAGGATTGAACGCAGTATTCCAGAAGAGGGCGGACTAAGGAATTGTAAAGGGTTAGGATAACTTCTTTGTATTTATGCTCAAATGACCTGCCTATAAAGCCAATTATTTTGTTTGCCTTCTTAACAACTTCTGAACATTGTTGACTCGGTTTTAGGTTACTCGATATTGTTACACCCAGATCGGTTTCTCTGTTTACATTCTTAAGCTGAGTGCCATTCATCGAATACTTTGCTTTCTCATTTAGGTATCCGATATGTAGTACTTTACATTTATCCGCATTGAAACTCATTTGCCAAATTTGGGCCCAACATGACAATTTATCTAGATTGTGTTGCATATCGTCAACTTGTTCTTTTGAGAGTACGCTATTTGCAATTTTTGTATCGTCAGCAAATTTTGAGATTGTACAGGTGAGACCCTCATCTATGTCGTTGATGTAAATTAGAAGGATAATTAGTCCTAGTACCGATCCCGGGGGTACCCCGCTACTTACATTGGTCCATTTAGATGCCTTACCGTTTATGACTACTCTTTGTCGCTGAGCCAATTTTCTATCCATTTCAACACACCGTCTTGTATTCCATGTGCTTTTAGTTTTAGCAGTAAACGTTTGTGGGGAACTTTGTCAAAGGCCTTTTGAAAATCAAGGTATATAATATCTACAGCTTTACTCTCATCGTAGAGGTTGAGGATATCGTGGAAGAAGTCCAAGAGGTTTGTTAAACAGGAACGTTTTTTACGAAAGCCGTGTTGAGTATCTTTAAGTATGTTATTTTCCTCTAAGTGATTTACGAGTCTGTCTCTTATGACCGTTTCTAGCATTTTACATTCAACTGAGGTTAAGCTAATTGGACGATAGTTACGGGGTAGGGATTTGCTGCCTTTTTTGAATATCGGTGTTACGTTGGCTAGCTTCCACTGATCAGGCATAGTTCCAGACTGCAAGGATTTATTGAATAGTAATGTCAGTGGTTTGGAGAACTCATCCTTAGCTTCCTTTAGAACTCTAGGCGAGATTGTATCAGGTCCAGGCGTTTTATTTACCTTGAGTTTATCTAAACAGTTCAATACTTCTCTCTCTGTAACGGTGATATTGCTTAGAACATCTGAATTATCAATCTGAATCGGCGATGGTGTAGGGATATCACTGAGGTCTTCTGTTGTAAAAACTGATGCAAAGAAGGTATTGAGGGCATTACTCATTTGTACTTCGTCTTTGGTGTATTCTCCATATTCATCGACTAACGGTCCAACAGTTGAAGTAACTACTTTTTTCTTTCTGATATAACTATAGAATGCTTTTGGGTTTGTTTTACTTTGATTCGCAATATGTAACTCTAGGGTCTTTTTACTTTGCTTAATCAACTTTTTGGCTTTGCGTCATAGCTCTACAAATTTCACCCGTTCTTCGTCGTTTTGTGAGGATTTTAATCAATCATTAGCAAATTTTTTAGCAAGCAGACAGTTTGAAATATCTTTATTCCACCATTTGGGTTTATTATTATGGCCTGGACGCCGTATTTTCGATGGTATGCAGTCTTGCACTGCTTTTAGGTAAGTGGTTTCGAATAACTTCCAAGATGTATTTATGTCGTTATTGTTAATTAAAAAGCTCCAGTCAGTTTCTTTAAACATAGCTCTAAGTTAATGAAAGTTTGCTTTCTTGAAATTAGGGACTTTTTCGATGCTACTATTTGGTTCGTTACTAGTAAACTTTAAAGTGAAAGTTATCGTACGATGGTCGCTGATACTGAATTCATCACCAACATTCAAATTCTCTATTAATTCTGCTTTTGTTGCAAGTACAATGTCAAGAACGTTATTACCACGGGTCGGCGTTCGAACAAATTGATAAAGCGAACTCTCTTGCAAGTTCGTACACAAGTCATGTCCGGAGTGTAAAGTAAGAGTATCGCCCCACTTGGTCACAGGTAAATTAAAGTCACCCAAAATTACAGTATCTTGTGAGTTACTTACATCTGCAATTTGTTCGTAAATTTCTTGGTCAGTTTGCACTGATTGAGCTGGAGGTCTGTATATTAATGCAAGTATTATTTTTGTACCTTTATTATTCTTTATTAGCACAAAAGATGTGTCGACGTTCACAATTTGAGGTTTTGACAAGAGGGTAGGGTTAAGACTTTCTTTGATATATAGTAAAACGCCACCTCCATTTCCATTTATTCGGCTTTTCTCCAAACATTACATAACCGGGAAGTGAATATTCTGCTACAAAGTCTCTATCTTCTGTATTGAGCCAAGATTCTGTTATGCCAATCATATCATAATCTTCTGTAAAGTGTAAACACTAGCTCCTCTAAATCTGAAAATTTATTGCGTATGCTACGAGCGTTTGCACAGAAAACCTTTAGAGACCTCTTTAGAGAGAGAGAGAGAGAGAGAGACGTTAACGAATATGTAAATGTTTATGCATTTCTGTGCTTTCCGAATTATAAGGCTTTTGCTTTTGTTTCCATCCTACACATAACACATATCCAATCTCCTTATGAAATGGTGAAAGTGAGTATATGGAGGATGCCCTGGACTTTGACGGGAGAGGACGTATAGATTTTTCTCTCCGTGGTGAACAGCAAGTTAGTGAGGGAAGGGTTGGTGATGGAATTGTGATACAAACGTCAGGGTGAGTGTGAAATTACGGTGATTTGATATTGGGTGAAACTCTGGAGTTCTATCCAACCAAAATCAAACAACAAGTGAAAGAAGAGACAGAAATTTGAAGAGTGCTGTGCCGGGCAGTGAGGGAGGGCTCTTGGAAGGGCAAGCCGGTGCCTGGCATACCTCCCTCCCTCCTCTCTCCCTGGACTGTCACCAACCAACACCACTCACCCTCGGGTAACTCACCCACCGTCCCTTCCCCACCCACACCCCTTCTGTCATCACTCCAGCGCATAGAGATACTGTCATGTAAAAGTGAACCGGAATATTTTGCACTACGTTGATGCAGAAAAGAGACCACAGCAAGGGTAAATATGCAGGAGGGAAACAGCGATATACAGTAGAGGAGAAAAGGCGGAGTGAGTGAGGGAGTAGCAGAAGGGGTCATAAACCGCGCTGACCACAACACTCCCCCCCCTTTGTCCCGTCACCACCACCTCCCCTCGCTAAATATGTGACGCTCACCGCTTCCCCCAGAACCGCATGGCTTACTCGCTAGGACTCGCCAGGGCAGAGAATGTAGCTACAGTCTACCTATCATTGTGTACTTTCCTTCTCGAGAAAGCTTGTGCTGCAGACAGTTCAGAACTGTTCTTTGTTTTCGTCTGTCACAATCCTTTCTATTTTATTTAGTCAATTGAAAGTATTGTGTTAAGTAGTTGAATAATGGGAAGGCGAGCAGGAGAAAGAAAGAGAGAGAGACCAGGTGGTGTGACTTGGTGGTGAGTGTGGCGCATGGCTGGCCCCCTTACATAGGCCTCGCGGGATTCGTTGCCTCCTGCCTAACACGGCCTACTAGGCGGCTGCTTACTGGGACTCCAGCCATGCGGTCCCTGGGAATATCCTGGTCAGATCCGTCCCAGACAGCATACTCTAAGCATCTCCCATGAACTGTTCCACACTCTTGTCTTAGAATCTTTCTCTTCTACTGCCTCTATCATTTCCACTACTTCCTCACCTTTTATTAATATCAATCCCCCTCTGGTTCCCTGCATCCACACCTTGAATTGGTGGCCAGACTGTATTATATGCTGGATCTCACATTTCTTATGTACTAGGCTAAGGTTGAAGAGAGTCGTTGTCTTTTTGGGAGATTGTATTGCTCGGATTGTCTCCATCAATCACTAATGTTTCTACAGGGTTAAATAATGGTAGACTAGGGATCAGGTACCTTGCTGTTGGTGTTTTCACTGTGTGTAGGCTACTTTTGAGCTGCACGGCACTACGGATTCTGTGGGTTACCTGGGTGGATCTTTTGTCTGTGTACCTTGTAGTTTAGACTGTGTAGTGCGTGAGGGCTGCTTGCCTAATCCACCCAACACTGTTCTAACTCTATTTGCTTTTACTTTTGAGGGTCGCCAGGAGGATACTCGATACTTGTGATCGAGAATCTTCAAGAGAGCACCCCTTCATATTAACGTAATCAGGCCGCACAGACCCAAGGTCCACACTAGGCTAGGAGCTGCCTTGCTCCACCAGAATTCTGTACCTTTGCGCATCCCAGCTAGACTTTATTAACCCGGGTAGACATTAGCTGGATTAGATCATATACTCTTTTATGCATACCCATTATATCTACACAAGAATTTTGAGGTCTAGGTTGCTGTAGAGAGACACAACCAGCATAGACCGGTTTTGTTAATAGGAGTACTACTTTTTCGTGGCGAGCATTATTACTGTTGCACCGCTTATAATATTCTTGTGTCCAATAACATTATAGGTCCAGCCTTTTTGTGTATTTAGCCTACACGTGCATTGTCCTCCCTCCTGCTATTTTGTGGTTCCATTTCCGATACGTTCTTCTTAGTAGCATCCGACATTATTCAGAAGATTCCTTGTTCGGTGCTTGAGGACTTTACAACACTTTCTTTCATAAAGGAGTGACAGATATTATTGATTAAAGTAACGTTAAGTAAACCTTCTTCTTGTTTGCATTAGATCACTCTTGTGATTTAATTAAGTTAACTATCTTTTCCTTGTGTACCATAACTAAGCAACCATATGTTATAGGTAATAGGCTGTTTCAGAGAACATCATCCTATAGTAGAAGCACATAGATACTGAGAGTTAAGATACCCCGCTATCGCAGATATAACTCTGGAGGGTATATGTGTTCTTTGTTCGACAGGATTATATATCAGGGGTTGGATCTAGCGTTTCCGTTGTTGCATTTATGCCAGTCTAGTCCAATGTATAAGAGCCACTGATTATACGAGACCCGATCGTAACAAATGGTGACCTAGCTCAGGATTTGGTGAACTGATATATAATTGCAGGTTATTGTGCAGATTTTTCTCACAGTTTAGGCAGTGAACATTTGTTGATTTTGTGGAATATTTTTTGAGGACATGCAAGAATTATTTTTTTAGCAAAGTAATATAGCACTTAAGCTGTCTCCGAGAATTTTTTATTGTGAATATTGTGGTATAAGAGTTTGGGGTACTTCTTTTTCGTGTATCTTCAGTGAGCATCATGTCTTATAGCGGATCAGTGCAGGATGAAGACACAGTACGTGATGTAGAAGCTGAGGAGCAGCAGCATGGGCAGGTTGTTAACTTGGTGAACAGTGAGGAGGATGTAATGAATTTTTTACAATGGCCTGTTACTTCCGACCGGTTGGTGGGTGTGAATCGGTACGGTCTCCAGTGCTTAGCCGCAGCTATCGGTCATGTATGTACTAGTGGCATGACCAAGGATGACCTGATGACGTGTGTGCTGGGTTGGGTGACTGGCGTACGAGGTAGGGTGAGTGCTCTGAGCCCTTTGGCCGAGCCTCCCCTTCACTCGACTCCCAATCTTCCTATTGGAGTACCGACCCTGAGCACGCTTCCGCAGGTGGGTAGTGACTGGCAGGGTGGCTTGCCCCTGGGGGGATCACCGGGTATTTCTAACATCATTGCATCTCCTTCTCCTCCTCAAGGTTTGACCCCGGAGATGCTCTTTCAGCTCGAGATGGCAAAGATGCAACATCAGAGTCAACAGCAGACAGAGCTCGCTAAGATAGAAGAGAGAAAAGAGCTAGCTAAGATAAGAGCTGGCTAGGATGCAGCAACAGACGAGGGAAGCTGAGCTTAGAACTGAACTAGAATCTACAAGATACCGTGCCGACATGGATTTAGAGAAGTCTCGTGTTGAGATGACGGGACAGCGACTCGGTACTGGAAACCGTGCGCATGATCAGTCTCTGTCGCACCTTCTCAAACTGGTCCCTGTATTTGACGAGTCTGGTGTCACAGAGTTTTTCAATAGATTTGAGAAGAAGTGCCGGGAGCATCAGTGGCCTGAAGTTAAGTGGGCGGCCCTTGTGTTCTCTAGACTCGTAGGTAAGGGGCTCAAGGCTTACGATGCACTGCCTTTGGAGTCCTGCGTTGTTTATGAGGAGCTCAAGGAGGCTGTCCTACGGGCATACGAGCTACAACCCGAGACATATAGGTTAAAGCTCCGGGGTGTGACTAAGGGGCGAGACAGTACCTTCTTGGAGCACGCCCGGGACCTGTCCGACGCTATGGGAAACTGGCTCATATCAGAGAAGACAACTACGTTTGATGAGATGAAACAGTTGATGCTTCTAGAGCAGTTTTATAAGTGTACGGGCGGCGACTTGACTTTAAACCTTAAAGAGAAGAACCCAAGAACTCTCGTAGAAGCAGCAGAGATGGCTGATCATCGGTTGTCACTAATTCGGGGGTGCGGCTCTGCACAGAGAAACGATGTAGGCATTAAGGAGCATTACCCTCCCCCTCCCCGGAATATGGACACACATACATTTAAAAGCAATGACACCAAGACTGATCACAAACCTAGCACCGCCCCGTTTAAGATGGGTCAGGGGACTTTTACACCTCAGTATAAGTCCAAGGGGAAATTTGAGTGTTATCACTGTCACAAAGAGGGGCACATGGCAAAAGCTTGTCCGAGCAGACCTCCCACGGCGGCTGTGTCATTGGCTCGCAGCATTGGGGTGTTCCAGAAGTCTTCTGTGTTTGCTGGAGGCATAAGATCAGAGGATGGAGCACCGCCAGTGAAGAAGGATCCGGAAGGCTCGAACCCTGTCCGCGATGCCTTTTGCGACCATAGAGGGCATGGCTGCGTGAAGTGGGGGGGGGGGGCAAGAAGCACGGGGTACAGCTTTGGCGTGACACAGGTGCCTCTCAGACACTCTTGAAGAATTTCACTGGTAGACCCATAAACGCGGCGCGTGTAGTTGTGGTGCAGGGAGTTCATGCAACTAGGTCATACCCGCTTGTTAGAATGGAGCTTGAAGTTGACGGTGTGACTCGCGAACTGGATGTGGGAATCGTGGAGAAATTGCCTGTTGGGGGCGTCGACCTCCTTCTCGGCAATGACTTTGCGGTGCCTGCTTCTAAGGTTTCACCCTTAGTCGTTGCCGAGGAGCCGGCCGACGTGAGTAGGGAGGAACAGGAGGGGGTTGAGAAGTGTCAGGTGCAACCAATGGCGTGTGTTGTAACCAGATCTCTCACATCCAGGGAGTCACAGCCTAACCAACAGTCTTCAAATAAGCGGAGGAACGGTCACGAGAAGGTGCTGAAAACTGATACGGTGGAGAGTCTAGTACCAGCAGCGCTTCTCGGGGACTCAGTATTAGCACCGTTATTAGAGTCTGGAGAAGCACCACCACCTGTCACTGAGAGTGTAGAGGCAGGGCTTAAAGAGACTCAGAGGCAGCAACGGTATACACGGAGAGAGCAACGGGATGCAAAGTTCGATGTTGGGGGAGGGCATGAGTTGTTTCGCAAAAACTTAGACAGGCTAGCTCCCTCATATATTCGCAAATTGCAGCTAGAAGACCCGGAGGTTCTAAAGTGTAGTGATGGTGCTGTCGAACTTGAGAGTAGAGAACGAATGTTGCGTAGTCTGGAGTTGGCTGGCCGCAATCTGGTAGGCTCTCAGGCCCTCATGAAGGACAGGTACGACCACAAGGTGAAACTCGGGGAGTTTCACGTGGGTCAGGAGGTGTTGATACTACTCCCTCTTGTAGGTGAGACTTTTTCTATTGCACTAGACATATCGAAAGCCTTCGATAGAGTCTGGCATAAATCTTTAATTTCTAAACTACCCTCCTTCGGTTTCTATCCCTCCATCTGTGCCTTTGTCTCTAATTTCCTTTCCGGCCGTTCCATAGCCGCGGTTGTGGACGGCCATTGTTCACTTCCTCACCCTATAAACTCCGGTGTTCCTCAGGGCTCTGTCCTATCTCCTATTCTCTTTCTAATTTTTATAAATTATCTCCTTAAGTGTACCTTAATTCCCATCCATTCATACGCAGACGACTCAACCTTACACTACTCCATTAGTTTTTCAGAATGCCCCAGCCAGCAATCCCTCAACGACAAACGTAATGAAGCCATAGAACTCTTAAATTCTGATCTAAATACTATTTCCAATTGGGGCAGAGAAAACCTTGTTAACTTTAATGCTTCAAAACCCAATTTCTCCATTTATCTACCCGTCAGGATCTCCCAGCGGACTATCCCTTATTCTTCAACAATACAAAAATCAACCCTTCATCTTCTCTCAATATTCTTGGTGTCTCTTTTTCTTCTGCTCTCATTTGGAAGGACCATATTACCAGTCTTGCTAAGGCAGCCTCCCAGAAGCTGGGTGTGCTCAACCGCCTTAGGGGGTTCTTTTCCCCTGCACAGCTTCTTGCTCTGTACAGGGGCATAGTGCGCCCTTGTATTGAGTATTGTTCACATGTGTGGGGAGGTTCCTCTCACCCCGCTCTCCTAGACAAAGTTGAAAGGAAGGCCTTTCGTATCATTAACTCCCGTCCACTCACCAACTCTCTGCAATCTCTCTCTCTCCGCCGCAATGTTGCATCTCTCTCGCTATTCTATCGCTACTATAATAATCAGTGTTCCTCAGAGCTATCCCAGTGCATACCACCTCTTTACGTAGGGCACGTGGTACCCGTCTTGCAACTCAATCCCACCCCTACTCTGTGCAACTCTCCAACCCAAGAGTGAAACATTACTCTCAAACTTTCTTCTACTCAACAGCTGAGCTCTGGAACTCTCTCCCAGAATCAGTCTTTCCCTCTTCCTATGACTTAAATTGCTTCAAACTCCGTGTGTCCAGGCATTTTGGCTCGAACGTCCCTTGATTTTGGCCCTGTCACTCTTTCAACTATTGGGGAGGCACTCGCTATAGGCAGTTATGCCTTTTGCCTCCCTCAATCACATAGAAAAAAAAAAAAAAAAGGTCACCCCTTATCCGCAAAGTACGCTGGTCCTTATAGGGTAGCAGAGAAGCTCTCGGACTTAGATTACCTGGTGGCCACTCCAGACAGGCGTAAGAGGAATCAGTTATGTCATGTCAACCTGATGAAGGAGTATGTGAGGCGCCCACCTGAGCCTCTCACTGTCCCCGTGATGACTTTCAGCAATCAAGGTGGAGAAGGAAAACGGGACAGTCATGCGCAGGTGGATGACAACTGGGATTATCATGTTTCTGCAGATCAGTGGGCGGGAAACACGAGACAGGCGGCTCATGAGGCTTTGCAACACCTACCTGAGCAACAGCGTGTGGCTGTCGAGCGCCTATTCTGTTTATACCCTACTGTATTTGCGGAACACCCAGGCCTCACTACTCATGAGGTGCACGACGTTGATGTCGGAGACCACCCACCCTTCAAATCAGTGCCCTATAGGGTGCCCCCTATTAAACTTCCGGCCCTCCGGGCGGAGTTGGAGTATATGTTGCAACAGGGACTGATCGAGAAGGGGGCGGTAAAGTGGACATCTCCCGTAACGCTGCAACCTAAGCCGGATGGCAAGGTGCGCTTCTGTGTTGATTACCGCAGGCTGAACGGCTTGACTCCCACCAACCAATATCCTCTTCCCCGGGTCGATGACTGTGTAGACAAGATTGGCTGGGCCAAGTTCTTGACCAAGATGGACCTGGTAAAAGGTTACTGGCAGGTGCCTTTCTCTGAACGGGCGCAAGAGGTGTGTGGTTTTGTGGTGGATGGTGCTACATATCATTGTAATGTCATGCCGTACGGTCTAAAGAACGCACCAGCGACATTCCAAAGCTTGATGAACGAGTTAGTGGCTGACATTCCGAACTGTACCGTGTACCTGGACGACGTCATTATCTACGATGACGATTTCAAGAGCCACTGTGAACATGTAGAATCCCTATTTAAGAAATTAAGCGAGGCAAACTTGGTGGTCAACCTGGGAAAGTGTGATTTTGTGCGGGCTACCGTGCAGTATCTGGGGTTCATGGTGGGTTTGGGCCAGGTGTGCGCCCCACAGAACAAGATATTGGCTATTAACCACTTCCCCAGGCCGTCCACCAAGAAGCAGATCATGAGGTTTTTGGGCATGATTGGTTACTACCGCCGCTTTATAAAGGGCTCTTCTACTGTGCTGGCTCCTCTGACGGACCTATTGGCCAAAGATAGAAAGTTTAAGTGGGCGCCTGAGTGTGAGAGGGCTTTTTTGCTAGTAAAACACCTGTTGTGTACTCACCCAATCCTCAGGGCCTCGGACTTTAGCTGACCATTCCAGCTGGCAACTGATGCCAGTGGTGTGGGGGCTGGTGCCATTCTGATGCAATCAGACGAAGATGGGCTGGAGCACCCAGTCAGTTTCTTCTCAAAAAAGTTCAACTCGGCGCAGAAGAACTATTCAGTAGTTGAGAAGGAACTGCTGGCGATTGTGCTAGCGCTCAGGCACTTTGAGGTGTATGTTCCAGCCTATGGACCAGTTGTGGTGATCTACACCGACCATCACCCCCTCAAGTTCCTGAATCAATTCCATAACCGGAATATGAGGCTGACCAGGTGGTCATTAATGTTGCAGGAATACAACCTAGACATACGCCATATTGCCGGTTCTGAGAATGTGATTGCAGATTGCTTATCGAGGGTGGAAGACCCTGGGTAGATCATCACAAGGGTAGCCTCCTACTTTGGTTTGATTAGTATGTTTACGCCTGGTGCTTGTTGGCTCGCGTGGTTAGCCCAGCGTATTGGGTCGTAAAGTAGGAGTTGCTGTGTTGGTATAGAAGAAAAAACTAGGCTTGCCCCTGTAGTGCAGCCGCCATAAACATATTAAAAATATAAAAATCCTATAAAAACTCTTTCTTTGATAGTTAAATTTTGTTTAAGTATGTTATAGCAGAAATTCTGAATTGTACTCCTCTCAGAAGGCTGGGCTAGTGAAGCTCGCTCTTATGAGCATAACTATGTAATTTAATCTATTGTGTTGGGAAGGGTTGTTCATTTTTATAATGTGTTATTTTGAAGAGAACTGTGCTTTACATTTCATTGTCGCTGGGTGACTAGGAGTGGCGAATTTTGTATGGGTTCTGCATGTCAGATTTAGAGCTCATAGTTGGAGCCTCTTAAAAATCTTGGGTGGGGTGTGACGCTCACCGCTTCCCCCAGAACCGCATGGCTTACTCGCTAGGACTCGCCAGGGCAGAGAATGTAGCTACAGTCTACCTATCATTGTGTACTTTCCTTCTCGAGAAAGCTTGTGTTGCAGACAGTTCAGAACTGTTCTTTGTTTTCGTCTGTCCCTCACAATCCTTTCTATTTTATTTAGTCAATTGAAAGTATTGTGTTAAGTAGTTGAGTGATGGGAAGGCGAGCGGGAGAGAGAGAGAGAGAGAGACCAGGTGGTGTGACTTGGTGGTGAGTGTGGCGCGTGGCTGGCCCCCTTACATAGGCCTCGCGGGATTCGTTGCCTCCTGCCTAACATGGCCTACTAGGCGGCTGCTTACTGGGACTCCAGCCATGCGGTCCCTGGGAATATCCTGGTCAGATCCGTCACAGACAGCATACTCTAAGCATCTCCCATGAACTGTTCCACACTCTTGTCTTAGAATCTTTCTCTTCTACTGCCTCTATCATTTTTACTACTTCCTCACCTTTTATTAATATCAATCCCCATCTGCTTCCCTGCATCCACACCTTGAATTGGTGGCCAGACTGTATTATATGCTGGATCTCACATTTCTTATGTACTAGGCTAAGGTTGAAGATAGTCGTTGTCTTTTTGGGAGATTGTATTGCTCGGACTGTCTCCATCAATCACTAATGTTTCTACAGGGTTAAATAATGGTAGACTAGGGATCAGGTACCTTGCTGTTGGTGTTTTCACTGTGTGTAGGCTACTTTTGAGCTGCACGACACTACGGATTCTGTGGGTTACCTGGGTGGATCTTTTGTCTGTGTACCTTGGAGTTTAGACTGTGTAGTGCGTGAGGGCTGCCCAACAATGTTCTAACTCTATTTGCTTTTACTTTTGAGGGTCGTCAGGAGGATACTCGATACTTGTGATCGAGAATCCTCAAGAGAGCACCCCTTCATATTAACGTAATCAGGCCGCACAGACCCAAGCTCCACACTAGGCTAGGAGCTGCCTTGCTCCACCAGAATTCTGTACCTTTGCGCATCCCAGCTAGACTTTATTAACCCGGGTAGACATTAGCTGGATTAGATCATATACTCTTTTATGCATACCCATTATTTCTACACAAGCATTTTGAGGTCTAGGTTGCTGTAGAGAGACACATCCAGCATAGACCGGTTTTGTTAATAGGAGTACTACTTTTTCGTGGCGAGCATTATTACTGTTGCACCGCTTAAAATATTCTTGTGTCCAATAACATTATAGGTCCAGCCTTTTAGTGTATTTAGCCTACACGTGCATTGTCCTGCCTCCTGCTATTTTGTGGTTCCATTTCCGATACGTTCTTCTTAGTAGCATCCGACATTATTCAGAAGATTCCTTGTTCGGTGCTTGAGGACTTTACAACACTTTCTTTCATAAAGGAGTGACAGATATTATTGATTAAAGTAACGTTAAGTAAACCTTCTTCTTGTTTGCATTAGATCACTCTTGTGATTTAATTAAGTTAACTATCTTTTCCTTGTGTACCATAACTAAGCAACCATATGTTATAGGTAATAGGCTGTTTCAGAGAACATCAGCCTATAGTAGAAGCACATAGATACTGAGAGTTAAGATACCCCGCTATCGCAGATATAACTCTGGAGGGTATATGTGTTCTTTGTTCGACGGGATTATATATCAGGGGTTGGATCTAGAGTTTCCGTTGTTGCATTTATGCCAGTCTAGTCCAATGTATAAGAGCCACTGATTTATACGAGACCCGATCGTAACAAATATAGTACGATACCAGACAGTGTAAAGGCAAACATAAGTGTATTTAGGTGTTGTTCCTATCTAAATCCGTGGGGGGGATTTATATTGAAAACAAAATGTCAGTGGTAGTTTGGGATGCAATGCTTCACTAGAGGTTTGACCCATTAAGTCAGTGTATGGGCCATGTGCAACTTGGGCCCGCCTTGCTGACAGTATGGTCGATAAAGACATTGCAGTTTCTTGAGAAAGAATACAGGGCGATAATCGTTCACGAGAGGGCGTGGCAGCAGCTCAAAAATAAGTGTGTGTTTGTGTAAGAGTGTAGTAGCTATATAGAGAGAGGGAAATACAGTGACCACAAGTATTCAACCATCCCCATCCCCCTCCCCCTCCCCCCATCCTTACCCACACATTCCCTTCCTTCCCCTCTCCCCCTCCCCTCCCCTCCCCTTCCATCTTCCTTCCACTTTCCTCTCTCTCTCCCCCCCCCCCCCCCCCTCCCCCCATGTAAACCTCCCCTCCTATAAACCTCCCATATAAACCTCACCTCCTATATAGTTCCCCATGCTGCTATTACATGAGTTACATGATGTAATATTTTGTACATATTTTTGTCCCGAAAATAACTAAAATCATAAGACAAAATTGGCTGGTTTCCATTTAAAGTTAGGCATATTTAGAATGTAAAGCGGCTCAAATTGCCAAGGTTTCTTTAGTTTTGTATAGAGTCACTTAGCTTTGAGGAAACATGTCGATTATATTAGGTAAGGTTCTATATGATTTATGGCCGAGTCAGGAAATCAGACTGGAAGTGGTATATTTCATGTGAGAGTTATCTCTAACGAACTAGTAACTAAGTATACTATTTAAAATAAGGTAAAATTTGCTGATATATTGTGCGCATACTGATAACCAGGACCTTTTTCTCAAACTAATGGTAGATTTCTAACAACATCCTTCTTTAATCCTTAGCATTATTTTGACACTTGGCTTTTTAATCATTTTACTCTCTTAATTAGTGTATTTCCTTTCTCACTATAATAATAGTTTTGTATTATAATATAAATTTATTTTGTGTTTAAAGTTTTTTCTTTTATTTTCACGTTTACTCTTTGTGCTTATTTTTAAACACTACTTTTATTTTATTTTATTTTTCCTTTTTCTTTTGCAATCACTGTCTTGTAATATAACCTGATCTTCTGTAACTTTGCATTATACTATGTGAGTTAAATAACTTATCTTACTCTTTCTATTTCTAACGGTACTCATATGATGTTTACATTTTCACCTTTATCGGGCAGAGGCTCATCCCTTAGGAAGTAATGATAGATAGACTCAGTATTAGGGAATAGGTTGATAATTAAGATAATAAGACAAGATGACATTAACTTGGTACCAGTCGAGGAATAATCCTGATGAAAGACAAAACGCAGTGAGAGATGCAGTACAAGTGAACCGTGAAACAGACAATGTAGTTAATGGGGATGTACAAGCAAACCCTGCTAGAGAAAATGCAGAAAATAACAATCAACAACTGCAGCCTGCAGAAGAAAATGCAAGAATCAATAATTCGCAAGATAACAGAGGTGTGGAACAAAATAATGAAAATGGTGTAAACGAAGAAAATGAGAGAGAAATTGTTGAAAATCGTGAACAGAACGAACGACCTCGTAACGTAAACATAAATGGTGGAGAATGGGTGGGACATTCTGGTGATGGACTCACAACATTAGTGAATGAAATTTATACAGAAGTGATACAATGGCAACATAATAAGTTTGAACTACCGATTTGTGAAGCCGCGAAAGACATGCTGGGGGAACTCAGACGTATGATCCTATGTTATGTTCAGGATGCCCTTTTGGCGCACAATGCAATCAAGATAGCTTCTTTCATTCCTCAGTTGTTCCTTCAAAGAAAAAGACCAAAGGGAAAACTGAATGAGAACATTAAAGCGCTGAAACAGAGACTGGAGTGGTGGAAAAATTGGGAGTTAGACAAAATTCTTAGCCAAGTACGAGCAATTCAGCAAAGACTGAAAACAAAACAACGAAGAAAGAGGAAGCCAGATGATATGGCACGATCAGTGGGAAATAGCATGAGGATTGGTAAAGTGGCACTGGCAGTCAGAATGGTCACTGGGGAAGCCTCAAGTGGGGTGCACGAAGTGAATCGACAAATCTTGAACCAGCTAAAGGAGAAACACCCAGAAGCAAAACCAGCAAGTGATTAGGCTAAACTAGACGGGGAATACGTTCCTCCAGACCCGGTGATATATGAAAATATAACTGGAGACCTCGTATGGAGAAAGGCACTGAAAACACAGGGAGGAGCAGGTCCATCAGGTGTAGATGCTAAGACATGGAGGATCTTCCGAAGTCAAAACAAGTTTGGTTCAGCCGCGGGTGACCTTTGTGAAGCAATAGCAATGCTTGCAAAGAAACTTGCATCATCACCATGCGTGAACATAGAAGCTCTGACAGCATGTCGCCTGATACCTTTAAATAAGAATCCAGGAGATAGACCAGTAGGCATTGGGGAAGTTCTTAGAAGGATTATAGGAAAAGCAATCATGTCCGTATTTGGAAAAGATGTACAAAGAGTAGTGGGCAACTTACAAGTATGTGCAGGACAGCTAGCCGGAGGAGAAGCAGCCATACATGCAATGGGGAAGGTATATGATGAGGAAGATAGTGAAGCGGTATTGCTAGTGGATGCATCAAATGCCTTTAACACCATTAATAGGGAGGCAGCTATTCACAACATCAAGATCAAATGCCCGAACAACGCAAAGTACATAGAAAACACTTACAAGGAGCCAGCTAACCTGTATATAGTTGGAAGCACAAAGAAGGAAGAAATGAAAATTCTCAAATCAAATGAAGGAACAACGCAAGGAGATGCAGTGGCAATGTCAATGTACGCACTGGCACTATCTATTCTGCAGTAGAAAATAAAACATGAGGCAAACCGAGTGAAACAAGTGGCGTATGCAGATGACCTCACAGGTGCAGGAAGAATAAGGGATCTCAAGGAATGGTGGTGGAGAGTACAATCGGATGGCGAAGTCATTGGGTACCTAATGCTAGTAAATCTGTACTAATAGTGAAAGAAGAAAAGTATGAAGAAGCGGTGCGGACTTTTGATGGGACAGGAGTGAAGATTACAAAGGAGGGTCAACGCCATTTGGGAGCAGTAATAGGCACAGAGGAATGCAAGAGATTCTATGTGCGAAAAAAGGTAGCAGAGTGGGTAAAGGAAGTGAAAACCCTGGCAGACATTGAGAAATCTGAACCACATGCTGCATATACTGCCTGCACATATGGTGTTAAGCACAGATGGACCTTTCTTATGAGAACAGTGCCCGACATTGGACAGATGCTCCAACCGCTGGAAGAAGAAATCAGAGGAGCATTCATACCTGCTTTAACAGAGATGGAAGGCATCACGCAAGAGCTAAGAGATCTATTAGCTCTTCCGCCAAGGCTCGGAGGTATGGGGATCATAAACCCAGTTGAGGTGGCACCACATGAGTACCAAAATTCCCTTAAACTTACTACGTCTCTGACAGAGAAAATACGGGAGCAAAATGAAAATGATGAGGTGAACGAAGAGGAACAACGAAATGCAAGACAGGAAATTACAAAGAGCAGAGAAGAGAGACAGAAACATAGCCTAGAACAAATTAAGACCGAATGTAGGGAAGAACTGAAAATGAGAGTTGAGATGGCACAAGACACGGGGGCTTCAAATTGGCTCATTTAATTATCAATAAAGGAAAAAGGCTTCAGCTTAAATAAACAAGAATTCAATGACGCCGTAGCCTTGAGGTATGGTTGGCCAGTTTCGAACCTGCCGCTGAAATGTGCATGTGGTGAAATAAACAACTCAGACCACTGTATGACCTGTAAGAAAGGAGGATTCATCTGTATCCGGCATGATGAAGTACGAGACATCACTGCACAAATGCTGGACGGGGTGTGCCATGATGTCAGAATCGAACCGGAACTTCTGCCTATGGACGGACAGCACTTGGCCCACAATACGGCAAATACTTCAAATGAAGCAAGAGTGGACGTAAGTGCTCGAGGTTTTTGGACGAGGGGACAAGAGGCTTTTTTTCGACATCAGAATCTTCAACCCAAGAGCACAAACATATCGCGAGCGAGGATTCAAGGCGGCATACTTGAGAAACGAAAGTGAGAAAAAACGCGCTTATGAAGAAAGAATTTTGAACAGGGATCAAGGAAGCTTTACTCCTCTGGTCTTCTCATCGTCGGGAGGAATGGGACCATCTGCAAGTGTCTTCTATGCCAGATTAGCTGAATAAATATCGGAGAAAAAGTGCCAGCATAGAAGCCAAGTCATAACTTGGATGAGATGCCGGCTCTCTTTCTCTCTTCTTAGGTCTGCACTCCTATGTCTCACGGGTACTAGGTCCTCCCCGCTACAGAGGACAAGAGTGAGAGACTTGGACTTTGAAATGGTCGTGGCGGAGGGCCGAATTGGGGAACAACTAGGTTGATTGTAGGGAGGTACTGGTACAATAAGATAAACTACAATGTAACTAGAATAAGATAGATTGTACACCACTTTGTAACTGTCACCTTAATACAAAAAAAACAAAAAACAAAAAAAAAGAAGGAAACATGCTTGCATTACTGAAATGTTTGTGGACATGCAGTAATGCAAGTAATGGTCACTCTTCTGTAAATCTAAAATGGCTTACTTAAGAATGGGAAAGGGGTGGGACCTTTTTTTTTTTTTTTTTTTTTAATTATATAATCCAAAACATACGAAGACCGAGTTACTAAATCAATGGAATGGAACTATGGTTACCCTGCACTTTTTTGATGGACACTCGTTAGGGTATATCGTTTTACTTTCATGTACATATATTTTCCCCTATGTTGGTGTGTCTCTTTTGTGTCATTCTTTATAGAAACATTTAACCCCTTCATCGCCATTGCGTAATTCTCATCATCATATTCTGATTACCATTAGACGATATTCTTTAGTGTAAAACCTACCTCTACGACTCAAATGGCTAAATACGATCTCAATAAACCTTCTTAATAACATAGATCCTTCTAAAACTGCGTACAATCGTTTCATTATAGCCAAAAACAAAGGTAAAAATGTGGCTTGATGCTGAAGGGGTTAATATTGATTCGCCAACTAAACATATTTTACACAGTGCAAATATAAACAAAGAAGCTATTTGCTATTCTATAATTGACCAAACGTATGCATTTTATTGTATTTATCATAATATTCATATTTCAATATAGAAAGGCATAGTTACATAATATAGGGTTTAGATGTTTTAGATTGTTAAAGTAAGTCTATATTTGTCTATGCAAATTTGTTCTCTATCCTGTCCTATAAATACGTTGGTATTGGCCACCGTTGGTGACCTTTCTCACACTGATCTAATAATTGTTTTTATTATTATTAAGAATAAATATTTTACTATATATTTACATATAATGTATTTGTTGTTCTTCCATTTTGCTCGTACATGTTCTGTTATCTTGATCTTTATTGCAATACTAACTTACACATTACATTTACGTATTCTGTTTTTCTTCAAATTATTGTCTTCGTCTCTTTGTTCTCTTTACCCTTCATAATATATTATAGCTTTGTCATATTATCTTTGTTTTAGTTCCACAAATAATGTCTCCTTTTAATAGATAATAGTATAATAAATAAACAATTAATATCTTATTATATGCTACCACTAATTATGTTCCTCCATATCCTCGTCCCCCTCATCTCCCTTCTTACTTTTTGTAGTAGGGGGAGAGAGAGAGAGAGAGAGAGAGAGAGAGAGAGAGAGAGAGAGAGAGAGAGAGAGAGAGAGAGAGAGAGAGAGAGAGAGAGAGAGAGAGAGCCAAGGAGTTACAAAGAATAGTTAATATCTCAAGAGACCTTGCGGTCCATTCCGAGGAGATATTCGAAGTGGAAGAAGAGAGACTCTTTAGTGCATTACACTCTTTACAGAGTGTGCAATATACTATCTACTCTCTTCTTGAACTGCTCTACTGAAGAACTATTTACAACTTCGAAGGGAAGTTTGTTCATGGTAGAACAGATCTTATATGTGAACAATTTTCCACAGATACTAGTGCTTAACCTTTTCAATTATAATTTCCAGCCATGGTTGCGTGTTGTATTCATATTGAGGCTAAACATTTTGCTATAATCCAAATTGTCAAACCCATTAAGTATTTTAAAAACTTCAGTGAACTGACCTCGTAGCCTGCGGGTCTCCAACAGGAAGAGATCAAGAGCTCTTACCGGTTCTCATAGCTCATTCTTCTAAGCGATGGAATACGCTTTGTAGCACTAGCTTGTACTCTTTCCAGTCACTCTATTTCTTTCCTGAATGCTGGAGACCAGAATTGAACAGCATACTCCAGGAGAGGCCATATTAGAGCGTTGTAAAAAGTGAGGACTATTTCTTTATTTCTATACTTAAATTGCCTCTTAATATAGCCCAATAATTTCTGAGCTTTCTTCTTTACTTCAATGCATTGCTTGGAAAACTTTAGGTCATTGCTAACCAGAACACCCAAATCCTTTTCCAAGTCAGTCACTTCCAGAGGCATTTCCAACAGCGAATAGCCTGAATTGGGGTTTGCTTGGCCGATATGTATCACCTTGCACTTTTCCAAGGTTAGAGGCATCTGCCATGTCTCCGACCATTCACCAAGTCTGGTGAGGTCCATCCTGAGCTGGTCAACCCATTTGGGGTCTTTCACATTCATTCCAAACTTTATGTCATCTGCAAACTTGGAGATCACACTCAACAGACCAATATCGATGTCATTGACATATATGATGAACAGAAGTGGGTCAAGGACAGATCCTTGTGGAACTCCAGAAGTGACTGAAGTCCACTCAGAAGAAACACCATTGATTACCACTCGTTGTTGTCTACCTGTTAGCCAACTTTCTATCTAATTTGTGACCTCTGTATTGATACCTAGCACACTCACTTTTGACATTAGCCTGCAATGAGGCACTTTGTCAAAAGCTTTTAGAAAATCTAAGTAAAGGATGTCTATGGCTCTACTTTTGTCATACTCACTCAGCATTTCATGGACAAATTCCAGCAAATTGGTAAGATGATCGGTGTCGCCTGAATCCATGTTGGGAATCTATAATTAAATTGTGGGTTTCTAGGTAGTCAACTATCATGTCTACTAGTATCCCTTCTAAGAGTTTTACTATGATAGAAGTCAACCTAATTGGCTGATAATTCTTGGGACAATTGTGATCCCCTTTCTTAAAGATTGGGGTCACAATGGCCAGTTTCCAATCTTCAGGGACTTCTCCATTTTCTAGTGATTTATTGAAGATGTCTGCTAAGAAAGGTGCGATTTCATCACACAGTTTACGTACAACTCGAGGAAGAAAGCCATCTGGGCCGGATGACTTGAACCTATTTAACTTATCTATTATTTGTGCTACATCCTCTGGGATACATCTGATTTTGCTAAGAATTTCACCCTCATGCATTAAACCTGGACTTGGAAGGTCACTGGTATTTTCCCTTGTGAATACTGAGGCAAAATAGTCGTTAATTAGGGATTTAGCTATATCAGTGTCAGAAGTTTGAAGTTGGCCTGTTGGATCCTTTAGAGGTCCAATGCTACCTTTGAATGGCTTACTGCTGTTCACATAGCTGAAGAACTCATTAGGACTTTCTTTGCAGAGGGCTGCAACCCTTAGTTCTTCATTCTGCTTTGCTTCCTTTATAAGAGGGTTCACTCTTCTACACATATTTTTGAAGGAATCCAAATAACTTTGGTCTTGATTTCTTTTGGCCTTTCTGTATGCAAACTTTCTATTTCTAATTGCTGAAGCTATGTCTCTTGTGAACCATTTTTGTTGGGTTGAGCCTGATTTAATAAGTTTAGTAGGAACGAATGCAGCTGTTTGAATGAGCACCAAATCGCATTAACATTCTCACCCTCAAGTCTGATCTGGGATAAGCTTCTCCGAAGGCCTTCAAAATTTGCACGGCGGGGGGGGGGGGGGAAGAGAGAGAGAGAGAGAGAGAGAGAGAGAGAGAGAGAGAGAGAGAGAGGGAGGAGAGACAGAGGAGGGGGGGGGGGGTGAGGAGGGGGGGGGGGGGGGGGGGGGGGGGGAGAGAGAGTATGCAGTAATACAGTACGAGTAACATCCGTCCTTGCTGATGAGTATGCATTTATTTATATTATCAACCCACACCCTTCACTACTTCCTAGTCCTGCCACGTTAGTGGCAGGGCAGTAGTTCCCTTTCCAATGTTCCCTTACCCACTCTAAACCACTGTTTGGACACTTGATCCTCAGTGTTTTGGAGGACAAGCAGCCTAGAAGGGTCACTAGACCTGTTGTTGCTTGATTTCCTTTGTACTCCTTTGTACTACCCTCTCTCTAGTCACTAGCCCTACTTTGCATTCACTTCGTCCACTTCGTTAGCCACCCACCTCCTTCCCATCCATTCATCCAGCCTCCCCTGCCACCCAACCGAAAAACATGACAGAAAGCGCAGGAAGAAGTGAGAATTATTAAATCTGCAACTATTATCAAGGTCACTCCTCAGTAATAACATTACTGGACCCTGTCTTAACCAACACCTTCCTGCACCCTGCCATCACATCCTTCACACCAGGCTGACAAACGAGTGATTATTCAACATTAGTTCAATAACCGATGCCCTTTATGATTATTAAATATACATAACAAGAGTAATTATATAATTTGTTTTTTTATCTTTGAAAGTGATATTATTGGTAAAGCAATGTAATTGCATGTACATTTACCTGCATTCTTGCTTATATTCAGTTCAGTCTGAAAACCAAATTGTGTTTGATTTGACACCGTGTGTCACACCCAACCCTTTCACCTTCCCTGCCCCCGTATGTTTCCCTCCCAACCCCGCAGCCAGTATGTGGCAGTGGTGCAGGAAGGAATGAGAGAGGCGTCATTATCTCCCGATCACCTGCCCTCCAATATCTCTCTCTTTGGCTACCAGGTCACCCACGAATTTCCTAATATAACGCAACCCAGGCCTGAAAGTTAGTATATAATAATAGGGCAATACTGTGCCTCTGCTAATTGACTATCTAAATATGTATATTACAATAACGGGAGGCCATAATTATACGGAACCCGGTGCTGGTGTGGGGCAGCGGTGCCGTGTGGATCTGCCTGCGCATGCACGACAACTTTGAATTTCTCCCCTTTAATTAGGCCTTTCAAAACACGTCCAGCATGTCGTCTCCTAGCTTATAGGTAACGGGTAGGGCTCACACCCAAGAGGTCTAGCGTTCAATCCCTGCATTATACAATATTTTTGTACTTGTATATTTATTATAGAAAATTATGTTAAGTTAGGTTAGGTTAGTCTAATATATAAAATCAAATATATTCTGAAGAAAAAATCATCAAAGTCGTCGCGCATGCGCAGATCCACACGGCACTGATGCGCTGCACCACTACCGGGCTCTGTACATGGCCTCCTGTACAATCTATCGATCTATCTATTGCCAGATGCTGTGATCCCCGAAGGTGTGGCCACAAACGAAACGCCCCCAAGCCAGTCGACGCCCCTCCTTCCATCCAGCATTGCCTTCACTCATATACTTCTTCACTCCATCTTTCCATCTCTCATTCGGTCTACCTCTCCCTCTCTGTCCTTCCACCTCGCTCACGTACACTCTCTTAGTCATTCTCTCGCTTCCCATACATTCCATACGGCCGACCCATCGCAAGGTGTTCCTTTTCACACTTTCCAGCACATCTATATCCACACCACACCTCTCTCTTACTTCTTCATTCGTCTGTCTGTCCCTTTACGTAACTATGCACGCACTTCTCAAGTAACTAATTTCCACTCCTCTCACTTTTGGTCTGAGTCTCTCCACCAACGTCCATGCTTTGCTCCCTTAAGTCAATGTCAGGATTACCACACTATCATGCAAGGACTTCTTTACTTACATGATGACCACCCTATTTCTTGTTACTGCTTTCAGCGCTCCAACAATCTTCCCCTATTGCATCCTCTCCCACACTTCTTCATCTATACTCCCATCTTTACTCAACACTCTGTAAATGAGCTGACATTCTCCATATCCTGACCGTTCAATCTCACCTCACACTCTGTGGCTGCATCCCTTTCAAAGACCATAACCTTGCTCTTCCCCGCATTTACTTTCAGATTCCGTTTTCACACAGTGTTTCAAACCTATTTTCCAGCCCCTTCGACTCCCATTCACTATCGCTCATCAGAACTGTATCATCAACAAACAGCAGTACAGGTACCTTCCACTCGTTTCCCTCCCTTATCAGCAACATCCACTGCTCTTCCTTGTATTTCTTTCATGACTCCATCCATATATATATTGAACAACCATGGGGACATCACACACCCTTGTTTCAACTCAACATTCAGATCAAAGGACTCGCTCTGCTCATTCTCCACACGTACTTATGCCTTTGCACCCTCATACATGCTCTTCACTGCTTTCAGCAATTTGCCATCTAGTCCGTATATTCTTAGTACTTTCCACATACCTTCTCTGTACAATACATGCTGTATATATAGTTCATAATTTATATACAATACCATCTAGATATATTTAATGTTACCGATGTGTGACTTTCAGATTGATAAAGGTGATTTAGAATATAATTATGCTAGGCTAGATTGACTAATATAGGTTTTGTTATAAGTTCTAAGGTGAGAAGTATGCAGTTAACATACCCACCCATCCTGATTCTCCAACCTCAATCGTTATTGGTAAATGACATACGTTATTACTTCACCCCGGGGACAAGAGGTAAGAGAGAGCTATGCCTGGGATTGCACAATTTGCCTGGATACTTTAGGGAACAGGGACAATTTTTAGGTCGTTTGTGAATTGTTATTATAGTATCATATAACCTTTTGCTTTTGTTGCGTTTCTGATAATATACGTATCGCTCTTGGTAGGTGTTATTATGATTAGGCCAGAATAGTTTAGGGAATATTCGGATAATTGAACTCTGAAATTACCAATAAGTTTCTGAAGCCAAAAGGACCGCCACTCCCTTCCACCAAACCTGGTCAGGCATTATACCAGGCTAGTAATCCGGATAATAAGTCTCGTTAAATTGTTCTGGAGTTACTGCTGAATTACGGTGGACTACAAGGAGTGGACAGTGATATATGGGGAGGAAGGGGAGGCTGAAGGTGAAAGAGGGTGTGGGCTAAGTTAATGGGATAGGGAAAAAAAACACATATTTTTTAGACTGTGTTTTTCTCTCTGTTCCCGCCCTTTTTATTTCTCCCATTCTTCTCTTTAAACTCTTGCAGAAGGACATGAATCATTTTTTTAATGTATTCTGGCTGTTATTAGACTATTTTTTTAGGTTTACAAATAATTTGTGGGACTCGGAGGGTTTAACAAGGAACGTCTTACCTCTTTAATTCCTAAAGACCTTTCTTAACTGCAAAACATCGACTAATGGTACACATAATTACAATGACAAATTCACAAATACCATCATATTTATGACATTGATTGATAGCTTTCCCATAATGTTTTATTCCACATTGTATATTATTATATTTTTCTTCGTGCTAACTTGATGCATGTCTTAACCCCCCCCCCCCTCTCCCCATACACACACACACACACACACACACACACACACACACAAGCCTCTCTCTCTCTTCTGCTTTGCTATCCTACTTTCCACTTTGTAGCAAATTCTATGTTATCATTAAATCCAGACTGCCTAGTAGGGATCGCAAGGTCTGTGCAGTATGTGCATTTATATAACTATATGTAATTATCTATCTCCACTGGCATTTTTAATTCAATAGTAAATAATAATTACTTATAAAGACTGGACTACCTAGTATGGACTGAATGTTCTGTGCATATAATATGTAATTATGTGTAAGTACATAGCTCGCTCTCTTTCATAATTAAGCCATTTATATATTTGTTGTATATTTACACTTGTCTTTATAAAGTATGTCTCCCCAGTACTCTCATATCTGCCCCATATGTTATTCACCCTCTCTGTTGTACAGTCGCGCTAATAAGTGATGTATCGGCAAGTATGTTTTGATCAATAATTGGTATCAGTAATATCAAAGCTTAATTTCTTCATATCGAGCGAAATATACAAACATGTTCCTACACTTACCCACCTTGTTGAACATCAGACATACATTAAAACAGCACATAGCAAGCCAAACGTAATGACAGCTGGGGCATGAGTTATTAGCGCGACCGTACTCTCCTTAATCTTTTCTCTTCTCCTTATCCCTCTCCACCTCTCTATATTCTTATCTCTTCCTCTTCCGTTTTGCATTTAACTTTCTTCTTGTTTATCCTTCTTCCGTTGGTTTGTTCTATCTATACGTAGCTCTGTTTTAATTCCTACAGTGCATATGAGTTACTTTTCATAGGTTAACATGCATACCATTAATAACATGTAGATTTAATACATCTATGCCTTGAAACTATATTTAGATTTAAGCAGATAAGAATATTTTGTTGGTAGATAGGAGGAATTCGACTGGCTGCAGCTAAAATATATCTTAATAGAGTATAATTCTTACACGCCGAAATCCTTCTCCTTTAAAGTTTGTCATGTCTTACTTGCCTTCCATCTCATCTGAACCAATTCCTTAACTATTCCATTTCCTCCATTCTTCACTACTTTCAATTCCGGCACCTTTTTCTGAACGGTCCTCGATATCGGCTCCTGTCTTCGCTTTCTTTGCGAAGGAAACGTTTACGGGCTTTGTCGAGAGAATGGGAGGCGGTCCAAGTAGGGAGGAGAGAAAGGGAGGGAGGTGGGAGTACACATCACTTCAGCATACCTAACTGAGCCTGTGTGCTAGTCTCAACACAATAGTGTTCACTATATCACCTATAATGGAGGTTGCAACTTTACATTAGATTACATTACTGTACAATGATCACCAATTGAATATTTGTTTTCTGTGGACCCATTCTCAGTCTCGTCCAATTAAAAAATAGTAAACAAAATTTAATTTAATCAAAATGTGTCTCTATATTAAAGGAAGTGAAATGTCAATTAATAACGTTGTTGCATGAAGTCATAATTTAGGCGGCCAAAAGAGAGCGGCACTAATTGGTTCCTATAATTGGTTTCCACGGACATTATGAGGAATATATCTGGCGAATTCAAATGTAGCAATGAAACATTGTGCAGCAAAGTATTTGAAACATAAATATTCATAAGTGTTCGCCAATGTCTTAGATGGCATTAATTTGGATATAATTTACTTAGGATACATAGTGTAGGCAGCCAGACACTGATAACAGCGTTGTGAAATTTTAGTCTACATACTATTAAAGACTTCAAATACAACGATTATATTAGAGAATCATTGGTATTAATTGGGATGTAACTGATATTGTACCAAATACTGTGTATAAAATTACCATGGAGTACAATTTTCACGGAATCTGTAAGGGTAACCAAGTAATCGGATGTCTAAGGAATTAATATATAGGTTGCAAAAAGTGTCTATAATGTAATCAAAACCACATAATAATATATCGTTCGGTTAATGATTTTACTATTATAGCAGATGTACTTCGCGAGCCACGGCATAGGCCTAGTCAGTAGAGCCTTGGCTGCTGATCAAAGGGTCGGCGGATCGAATCCTCGCTGTCAAAATGTTATTGGTAGATGTCAAGCCCGGGCAACTTGACCTGTAAATTCGTGACAAAACGCCCTATCTTCGTGGCTACCCCTTCTCGGGAATTACGGCGTCTGGCAAACAAATGTACATCGTAAGCCGGGTAAGATCGTATTGCAGAAGCCAGTACTCAGTGTCACAGGCAGCAAAGCTTAGTGTCACCTTGAACCCTTCACTTCTCACCCAACCAACCTGCACTCTCAGTTTCTTTGGGACGAATTTCGGCTTTATAAAAATAATAATAATAATTATTATTATTATTAATTTATATTTGTATTTATTATTTCTTTTAAGTAACTTTTGAGTTACATACATGCGTGTTTATGGAATATCGGCTTTTTACTGAAGGAATGTCGAATCCATGCGCAAACTATGTCATATTCGCTCACATGCGTATGTTATTCCAAACACTACATAAGGTAATGTAAGTATGGGCGTGAGTGGCTTAACGGTCATGCCACTCAAGTACACACTCACAGTATTCCCACACAAGCCTAAGCCGTATATGGTTGTTCTAATTACTGAAATGTTGTGTCCAATATTAGCGGGTTAGCATGGAATTTGATTATTTGTGCCAGATTCTAAGACCTACACCGACCATGATGTCATTCACATGTACTCTATTGGTTTAATGCAATATATTGCCCTGAACCACATTGAACCCTCTTTAATATAAACTCGTTTTTTTATTGCCCCTCTTTGTCCATTTATAATGATCATTATTATTCATAATTAAAAGATGAAACCACTTTCCGATAAATAACCTGTGTTGAGGTTATAGAGGTTAGATGACTGTACATGCACATCCTAATATGGATAACAGATAATAACAAGAAAGAACCCCTATATGTCTCCATGGTCAATATGAATTATTTACCATTAGTGCAAAGTGCCCCTTATACAGGGTGATTTTAACTTTACCGACAAATATCAGGGTCAATTGTGTTAATAAAATGGAGCATACTGTCTTTCATGAGTTATTAACTGAAAATGCATATGTCATTATAATTAAATTACTGAAGTAAAATTTTGTACATAGCCAAAACCATTCTTACGATATTGTAGCCGACAAACCGAGTTACAGGTTGCGAATCAAAGTAAAACAAACCCCGAAAGAATTCTATAGTTATATCAGAAAGAAAAAAAATAGTTACTTCAACTGTTGGACCGTTAGTCAATGAAAATGGAGAATACACCAAAGACGAAGTACAAATGAGTAATGCCCTCAATACCTTCTTTGCATCAGTTTTTACAACGGAAGACCTCAGTGATATCCCGACACCATCGCCGATTCAGAAGGATAATTCAGATGTTCTAAGCAATATCACCATTAAAGAGAGAAAAGTATTGAATTGTTTAGATAAACTCAAGGTAAATAAAACGCCTGGACCTGATACAATCTCACCTAGAGTCCTAAAAGAAGCTAAGGATGAGCTCTCTAAACCACTGACATTGCTATTCACTAAATCCTTGCAGTCTGGAACTATGCCTGATCAGTGGAAGCTAGCCAACATAACACCGATATTCAAAAAAGGCAGCAAATCCCTACCCAGTAACTATCGTCCAATTAGCTTAACCTCAGTTGTATGTAAAATGCTAGAAACACTCATAAGAGACAGACTCGTAAATCACTTAGAGGAAAATAACTTACTTAAAGATACTCAACACGGCTTTCGTAGCAAACGTTCCTGTTTAACAAACCTCTTAGACTTTTTCCACGATATCCTCAACCTCTACGATGAGAGTAAAGCTGTAGATAATATATACCTTGATTTTCAAAAGGCCTATGACAAAGTTCCCTACAAACATTTACTGCTAAAACTAAAAGCGCATGGAATACAAGACGGTATGTTGAAATGGATAGAAAATTGGCTCAGCGACAGAAAGCAAAGAGTAGTCATAAACGGTAAGGCATCTAAATGGACCAATGTAAGTAGCGGGGTACCCCAGGGATCGGTACTAGGACCAATTCTCTTTCTAATTTACATCAACGACATAGATGAGGGTCTCACCTGTACAATCTCAAAATTTGCTGACGATACAAAAATTGCAAATAGCGTACTCTCAAAAGAAGTTGACGATATGCAACACAATCTAGATAAGTTGTCATGTTGGGCCCAAATTTGGCAAATGAGTTTCAATGCGGATAAATGTAAAGTACTACATATCGGATACCAAAATGAGAAAGCAAACTATTTGATGAATGGCACTCAGCTTAAGAATGTAAACAGAGAAACCGATCTGGGAGTAACAATATCGAGTAACCTAAAACCGAGTCAACAATGTTCAGAAGTTGTTAAGAAGGAAACAAAATAATTGGCTTTATAGGCAGGTCATTTGAGCATAAATCCAAAGACATTATCCTAACCCTTTACAATTCCTTAGTCCGCCCTCTTCTGGAATACTGCGTTCAATCCTGGTGCAGTTATTACCAAAAAGATATTGACAAGCTAGAACGAGTTCAACGTAGAGTTACCAAAATGATACCTAGCCTAAAGAACAAACCATACGAGGAGCGTCTTAAAGAATTAAATCTATTTCCTTTAACCCAGCGCAGATTAAGAGGCGACTTAATTCAAGTGTTCAATATCATCAAAGGCATCGACAATATGAACTGTAGTAAGTACTTCACTATCGACCAATCTAATTACACGCGGGGAAATAGGTGCAAAATTATTGGTAAATCTTTTCACTCACACGAAGCTAAAGATATCTTCTTCAATCGAGTTGTCAACTTATGGAATGGGCTTCCCCGAGATGTTATAGACTGCAGCACCGTTTATTCATTTAAACTTCGCCTAGACAAATATCTCGCATCAAACCCGCGACTGACTGCGTTTGTAAATGAATAACTTTATTTTATCCTCTCCTCAGTTACTAACCCATCTGTCCCCTACTAACTTCCTAATCCTGCCACGGACATTAGTTCCAGGGCAGTAGTTCCCTTTCCAATGTTCCCTTACCCACCCTAAACCACTGTTTGGACACTTGATCCTCAGTGTTTTGGAGGACAAGCAGCCTAGAAGGGTCACTAGATATGTTGTTGCTTGATTTCCTTTGTACTCCTTTGTACTACCTGATACTCTTATAAAGTTACATAAACCATAATACTTGCGTTGACTCGTATTAAAACTAACCAATAGTGCTACTCTTCCTTTTTAATACATATTTAACTGTAATGCGAAGCTATCAAATTAGGTGTTGCTTAACCAGTTGACTCCCTGATTTAGAGTTGCATACAAATAGAAACCTAGATAAATGTATGTAACTTGAAGGAAAACTACGTAAGTTGTATTTAGATGATATTGATAACTTGTTTAATTACAGTAGTGGTGGGCTGACTCTGTGAGAGTGAGGGTTGGTGTCCTCTCCTTCCCATAGCCAGTTCTTCTTTATCTGTCTACATTTTTAATAGCTTAAGGATGCGGCTATCCCCCCCCCACACACACACACACACACGGTTTTATCTAATTCAATTAGGCAGTTGTGTAATTGCCTTATTTCAAAACTTACTTGCACTATCTTAACAAACTAACGAGGTTTATTTAAAATTCGAGAGTGCCTAATGACTACATACCATAGTCAAGCTTCGGATTTGTTCACACACAGGCAACTGGTCAACATATTGTCCAGTGGACCAGGTTAATAGACATGTTCATGATTGGTCAAGTGGTCCAGGTGAATTTCCACTCAGTTTCCATCCAGGGAACTAAAAATGGATTAGCACGAAAATTTACCGGTCAGTAATTGATTATAATATATTTTTAAGTAACATTGTCTTAACATGAACACTATTTCCCACCTATTATTTCCCACCTATTGCTTTGTTGGTAACTTATGGCCAGCACTTCTCAAATTAACAAGTAATTATAATCCAAACAGACACATGTTTTTGCCGTCAGCAGTAAAATAAATTATAGACAAGAAAAACATATACATTACACAAATAAAAAAATAAAGACTAATAAAATAAGCTATCAACAATTGGCTATAAAATGCGTTTTTGTAACTCCTCCTTGACATTAGTAGTGTTTGGTCTATTGTCAGCTGTAGTAATAAAGTACAGCCTGGTCCTTCATATATTACAGTGTCCAGTGTAGTGCTCTCTGTAAACACATTCATTATCACGCCACTCTTCTTGCTCAGTCGGAAGGACTAGGACATCCACACACACAGGCGAATACAGGAAGCACACATTCACACAAACATAATTGCATATACAAGCTTGATATGCACCCACACATGAGAGGGAATAGCTGCTCAATTACGGAGGTCAGTCACTAGAGGGCCAACAGGTAGGATATTGTTTAATAACCTCTCTGTAGTTTCTCCTCTTATTACATAGACAGTCAAATGATAAATTATACCCTTCTGCCCTGTCCACTGGTAATGATGCTCGGACTGGAATGACAGCTGACTTATAATCGGATTTGATGCGATGTAAATGAAAAAGGGAGAGACAGCATGCATTATTAGTGCCATCAACTGGTCTCCCCAATGTACAATTGCCTCATGGAATTCTTGTAACCCCTGTGTTACCTCTTGTCAAGATGTGGCACCGTCGTAGTTGTAGTTACCCACTTGTTATCCATACAGGGATGATGTAGGTTGATGTATGGATGGGACGGTCCCGCGCTGCTTATACCCACTCGCCTGCCTCCCAGTCCTTGTTCAAGGATACCCAGAGCATGCAGAACAGGAACATAAACAAAGAGGGAGGGAAAAATTGTGTGACAGGCTCACCCCATCTCTTAAAGTTTTCAATACACATTCTTATGATCAACCACTAACAACAAACCTTTGGAGGGGAACCTAGAAACTACCCTCAGCAACCCTTGGCAGGTTGCAACCTCTGTGAGGCACTCAGAGAGTTCAACAACCCTTGGCAGGTTGCAACCTCATTCTGCAACCTCTGTGAGGCACTCAGAGAGTTCAACAACCCTTGGCAGGTTGCAATCTCATTCTGCAACCTCTGTGAGGCACTCAGAGAGTTCAACAACCCTTGGCAGGTTGCAACCTCATTCTGCAACCTCTGTGAGGCACTCAGAGAGTTCAACAACCCTTGGCAGGTTGCAGCCTCATTCTGCAACATCTGTGAGGCACTCAGAGAGTTCAACAACCCTTGGCAGGTTGCAACCTCATTCTGCAACCTCTGTGAGGCACTCAGAGAGTTCAACAACCCTTGCATTAATGAACTAAGAACACTATTTTCGAAAATAACCTCCCCCATTACTATCTTACTCAATACTAGGTTACCATATATTACGTTAGGTTTAACATAGGTAATGGTAGCTTAAACTCGATTATATGTGATTAGGATACACTTTGTTAAAATAGGTTAGATTTGACTGTTATACGATGAAATTGGATCAAGTAAGGTAAATGATAGAGTATACATTAGGCTGGAATAACTGATAGCATTGATCAAAGTGTCCATTAATAATTAATGCAAATCTCCTCAGCCAGCTGGATAATAGCGATATCCATGTGGATGAACCTTCAGTTATGAGCCACTTGAATAATAAACATGGACAAGTTATGAGGAAGGCGAGCCACAAACTTGAACAGTATTTTGGAAACTCCATGTTTATGGTTTCCTTGTTGTCTGTTACGGCAGATATATACAAGCACTTTGTCTTATTCACACCAGGATTCTTTAGACTTTATGAGGCCATTTCTCAGTCCATTATCGTATCTTTGAACGCACAAATAAATATGTAGTTAATGATCAACTGTTCTTGTATTTTGTTACCACTTACATATACACGCATTTCAGTATATTTGTGCGAACACTGTCAAGATATAATTCTAAAGATTATTTAGTGAAAAACAGGACACACAAAGTAAATACGATGTAAGGGGAGGTGTGGTGGAGTCACTGTATGAATATTCCTTAAATATGCTATAGGGGTGCAATGCCTGGTGAGTTATCTGCTCAACAGGTGGCGTTGTCTGTGTGTAAGTGTGAGAGTCCGAGTGTAGGTAGTGAGACAGTGAAGCACGGGAACGAGATGGCTTCAGAGATGGGGTCGTTTCGGGCCATGAGTGAGCACCGTGCCTCATGTGAAGGCAAGATGGCAGGTGCTCGTTGTACTCTACGTGCTTCACATGTCTCACTCCCTAGACTGAAACGCTTCACTGTTCATTGTAAAGCGGTGAATGTTAAGGCTCTCAGCCTATGCCCGAGAGGAAGTAAGTTGGAATATAGAAAAAAAAAAAAAAAAAAAAAAAAAATGCTTGGCAGCGACATATTTTTCCTAAAATGATTGGAAGGTGTAATTTTCCTTTTGAATCTCTTAATTCATTCTGGAATATATATATATCGAATTGTAGTTATTGGAGAGAGAGAGAGAGAGAGAGAGAGAGAGAGAGAGAGAGAGAGAGAGAGAGAGAGAGAGAGAGAGAGAGAGAGTAGTGTAGTACACATATGTGTATGGGTTCCATGGTCAACACATACTGTATACAGGGTGTCCCGCGAGTTTTGTTATATACTTCCAGAAATGAAAGAGGAGGTAATTCTGAGTAAAAAAGGTTCTATATATACATAGGCTTGGGAGGGCATTGTTTTGCTAGTATGGTCCAATGAAGTGGACATTTGTGTGTGTCTTAGTCGCTTTTAAAGCAGTTGTCCATCTAATAAAATGGTATCGAGAAGAAAATAAGTAGTACAAAATAATGTAGCCTATTGTATCATTTCTTCAAAGAAACACCAACTAATACTCTGTATCTTTCTTAATTTTCCTGTGAGGATGAGTTGAATATTACATATAAAACACAAAATTGCATATTCACTGCATTGCCATGGGCAGATGAAGAAAGCTACAGAGGAGTTTGTTATGCCTCTTCAAAGTATTTATACCATACTCCATCATACACAACTCAATTTACAATCCATTTCTTTCATTTAGAGGAAACAAAGGGGTAAACCTGACTATACACGAAAAACTGTCATGTGAAAAGGAGGGGATTTGTAAGTTTCCTGTCGGTTTAAACCCAATTTCCGAGTAATGCAAATTAATTGCGATAACGTTAAATACTGTATGATGGTGCATGGTATCAGTAATTAATGTTAACACCAACAAATCCTCTGTAGCTCCTTTCTTTTATCCGTGATGATGAGCTTAACATTCAGTATACTTATAATAATTAACTCCATGCCAAGGGAATTTGAAGTATGATGTAGGGAAGTTTTTGGTGTCTGTTTGAAGTATTGATATCATGCTTCATAATACACTTTATAGTTATTTTTTCCTATTTTCATCTTATTGAAGAAAAACAGGGTTAGAAATGACAAAAAACACCAAAAAGCCGACTTTAAGGGTCCATAACTACAAAACAATGCCCCAAAAAGCCTATGTGTATATAACAGTTTTTACTTAGAGTGTCTTAATCTTTCATCTCTGGAAGTATGAGACCAAACTCGCGGGACACCCTGTATATTATATCGCCTGCATGTGTGTCAGTGTGAACAATCCAGCGTTTTCTGTATGGAATATTGGTGTATGTGTGTGGATGAAGCGGATGTTTTACAGGGATTTTATTTCCGTGTATATTTATTTGACCCAATAATCTGGATTAGTGCTGTGTTAATTGGGTATGTGCGCTTGGTATGACTGACTCTCTCTCTCTCTCTGATCATAACCTACACATCCTACTTAACAATATTTGACCCCTTCTTCTCTCAAACTTAAGTTTTTCTTCAGTTCAGTTAACATTCAGTTTCTTATTGACTACTTTTTCATGTTAGCAATGTATCAAAAGTAATACTGTCATAATTAAAAATGTTTATACTTCCCTACTTTAACATACATATAGTTATGTATTTTATCTCTTTTCCTTTACTTATTATTGTAATTCAAGAGTTTCCATGATATGATTAATTTATGCTGTTGAATATTTATTTGTATGCCATATGTTAACTATTTCATTATTAATTCAATATCATGTTATTAATATTGATTTATCTTTACCGTACTCTTGTTATTGTGCTGATATTGACACCAAATGTTTGATATATTATAAATGTTAGCGCAGTTACAGGTGTATTACATAGCAGTATACCCATAATAGGCGTATACTCTAGATTTATATGACAACATTGTACTAGATTTAGATTTTCTCATGAACGCATCTAATAAAAACAATATGAATTTCCAAAGCTTTAAGTCATATGTGTCTCTCTCTGTTTCGCTATCACTTCTATGTGACCTGTACAGTACATGTTCTATGTGACCTGTACAGTACATGTTCTATGTGACCTGTACAGTACATGTTCTATGTGACCTGTACAGTACATGTTCTATGTGACCTGTACAGTACATGTTCTATGTGACCTGTACAGTACATGTTCTATGTGACCTGTACAGTACATGTTCTATGTGACTTGTACAGTACATGTTCTATGTGACCTGTACAGTACATGTTCTATGTGACCTGTACAGTACATGTTCTATGTGACCTGTACAGTACATGTTCTATGTGACCTGTACAGTACATGTTCTATGTGACCTGTACAGTACATGTTCTTATTCCTTGTGTTCCCCCTAATGAGGTTATTCCATTCATCCTTCGTTCACGTAGCGCAGCTCGTGTCTTAACCTTCCCCTTCCCTTGAGATCATTCCACTTCTAGTTGAGGGGCGGGGGGGAGGGGGGGGCGGGCAAAACCATATTTTGGACCTAAGATCATAACTATTGCACAAATTCATAAATCTGTTTTTAATTACCGTCGCATTC
Source organism: Paralithodes platypus (assembly GCA_032716605.1). Classification (NCBI taxonomy): domain Eukaryota; kingdom Metazoa; phylum Arthropoda; class Malacostraca; order Decapoda; family Lithodidae; genus Paralithodes; species Paralithodes platypus. The sequence goes on from CM064529.1 coordinate 32,362,670, forward strand.
ACGCACCGAAGGTTCAGGTTCGTGTGAAGTTTGGTGAATATCCGTCAAACGGTCTAGGAGGAGTTCTCGGACAGACAGACGGACAGACAGACATTTCGGTTTGCATGTACCACTATACGGGGGGCGATACCACTCTGCTTACGCAGAGTTGATAAGGTTTAATGGATTTGTATAGATAATATTTACTCCATATACATCCGCAACAGAGACTCTGATGGAGCCTGATGTTAAAGAAAACAAATGTTGGGCTATTTCATATCAAACAATTATATAGAATGCATAAAATATCAAATTGTAAATTGCCAACAACGCGTCCAAAACTAAAATGCAATCATACTGTTTGCCATATCCACAAATCAAGTGCGTTGACGCACATGACACACTCAGTGAGACCCAAATTAAACACCCATACACCAACTCTCTAGGTCAATTATGGGGCTTCTGTGGAGTGGTGTTGTGGTGAGGTGAAGTGTGGTATTGTGGTACTGGTGTGGTGGTGCGGCTTGTTGCTTTGTGGTAAACAGTGGTATGTAATGTGGTGAAGTGGGGTGGTGTGGTAACCTTATTGCCTTGTGGTGTCAAGGTGCTGTATGGTGTGGAACAGAGTGGAATTGATTGGTTTGGTTATGGGGATTAGCTATATTTATTGAATGGATTTGATGAGTTTAGAATCACTGTACGGTTATTGTTTTGTCATACTGTATAGTAATATTGCTGATCCATGATTTTGTGTTGTGTATTCATAAGTCATTAGTGTTGTATTGTGTTAATGGGATGGATAAGGAGGGGTGTTGGAATTACGATTTATAATTTGAATTAGTGATCAAGATTGCTGTTAGAGTTCCATTAGGAATAAGTTGGTGTTAGTATCATTGTAATATTCCTTAACAATTATTTTAATTGTTGATTAAATACTATTTATTGCATGTAGTGTATATGTTACCGTGCAATGTAATGTGTAAGTTCACATTCTCATAACTATGTCTCTATTCAAGCAATACGTATAGCAGCACGTAGCCACGGCGTTAATCTCAGGCTCATTGCCCTTTGGAGCGGTTATTAACCCGTTAAAGAGGGACTGTCTTTTTGTGGGTTTACCATAATTTACTTCTCTCTCAAAGTATACCTCACTGCATGTTAGTGAACTGTAAGAGAGAACCTGACGGGGAAAGCCAAAGAGTATTGGATTGGTCTACGGAATATGTAGGATTGTTAGCATGTTCATTGTTGAGCGGGGTAAGGTTGTTTGGAGGTTGTTCTACAGTGGTCACCCTGAGTGATCCGCATGCCATATGTAGCAACATACATGCTGTATAAATAATATTATAAACGTTAAGATGTGTACTTGAAATTTTGCAAACATGATGGGAAGAATATGACAAAGAGGATCGAGGCTGGAAAAGATGTAGCAGCGGGTTGGATAGAACATTTAAAGAATATAGAACATGACAAAGAGGATCGAGGCTGGAAAAGATGTAGCAGAGGGTTGGATAGAACATTTAAAGAATATAGAACATGACAAAAAGGATCGAGGCTGGAAAAGATGTAGCAGAGGGTTGGATAGAACATTTAAAGAATATAGAACATGACAAAGAGGATCGAGGCTGGAAAAGATGTAGCAGCGGGTTGGATAGAACATTTAAAGAATATAGAACATGATTACATAATGTACTGTTTAATGTAGGATAATTAGACAAACCAGCTATATGGGGGACGAACAGAGATCATGGAAAATAAGCAAAAGTGCCAGGTATTATATGTGTGTTCTTAATGTTGGTAAGAGGTAAGGGAGATAAGAGAAACGAGGTTGGGTACGAGTAAGGTAGGTGTTTATTGAAGGAAATGGGAGAAGGAAAAGTCAGGTGAACCAATATGGGAGACTGTGGGATAACATAATATGCTTCTAATATACACCCACAGTCAAAAGTGATTTTGCACCTTCAAAAATTCAATATTATTGTTTTATTGGCATAGTCCAAAAATACTTATCAAGCAAATTGAGAATTTCTTTGTTTATGTCTGTTAAATACTATTTAACTTACAACTAGAGAAGTACGGTAACCAAAATGTATATCATGGAAGTAAACAGTATGTAAGTTGCTTAAGCACCCGTCACACCTAGCCGATTTTAGGCCAAGACTGTCCACGACCAGTCTTGGTCTACGTCGCCGCGCATCATGGGCCGTCGCCAACATAACAAACAGGTCGGGATGGGTCTTCACATACCCCCTCAAAAGTTCTACATGCACAACATTGAAAATAAAGTCAGCGTGGAGTGAGGTCAAAAAATGGGACGGGAAGGGGACGGGAGGCTGATGGCGTGTGACGGCGCTTGACGGCGCTTGACGGAAAAAGGTAGGCGTCAGTGCGGCGGCACACGGCACCATAAATGAGGTCTGCGTCAGGCGGCGTCACCATAACAACCTGTGGGGATCAGGGCGGCTTGGGTGACCCAACGATGCCCTAACGGTCAATATATAAATAAACGACATAATTAACCCGCTGAGTGCCAGCCAATTTTGACAGTGTGCTTCTGCCAGTGCCAGATTTTTTTTTTTTTTTTTTTTGGCTAAATCTATCAAGTTGGGAGAGAAAGGAAGGATAATGGTAAAAAAACACTCCCCTTGTCCATTTTCGTTAGAAATCAGGTCCCCGATGGTCCCACAAGTAGCTGAAAACACACTATAGACTACAGAGACTTTTATGGTATCGGAATGTATGGGTAGGAGGGTGGTGGGAGGATGGTTTGGGGGATGGTGGGGGGAAGGTAGAAGGGTAATTGACTCATGTTACAAATATGAAGCCGATTGGTGAGGTAGTTTCGCCACCACAGATTTTAATTTTTTTCCTTATCTTCGTACGGATACGCTGGAAGTGGGTGGTGGGAGGCGGTTGGGGGTGTGGTGGGGGGAAGGCAGAAGGGTAAGGGACTTGTCACACAAATATGGAACCGATTGGTGCAGTCGTTTCGCCGCCACAGATTTTCCTTTTTTTTCCTTCTGACTGGACCACAGTCAGCGAGTGGGTGGGAGGAGGGATTTGGGATTTTTGTGGTGGGTAGCCAAAAGGGTAAGGTACCTATATACGTCCCTGGCACTGGGCGTGACAACACCCTAGGACGTATATATAAGTCCCTGGCACTCAGTGGGTTAAATAATTAAATAATAAATATATTATCAATAACCATCAAAATATAAGATTAGGTATATTAATTACAGAAAAAATGAAAAATAACAACATTCAACACATAATTAAATTAATAATAATAATAAAATAACAGAATTAACTGAAATAATCAGTTAATAATCAGCCGTCCATACTGAAGGGGTCGCCGTCCATCGGCACAGTAATGCATATTGACGCTGCCCTACCTCCTGTCGACGCCGTTCGTCGGGTCGTTGTCAACACGCTACGCCGCAGATCGGCACTCCAGCGGCGACCTAGGTCTCACCTTCAAGTGTTCAAAATCATCAAAGGCATCGACAATATGAACTGTAGTAAGTACTTCACTATCGACCAATCTAATTACACGCGGGGAAACGGTTGCAAAATTATTGGTAAATCTTTTAACTCACACGAATCTAAGAATTTCTTCTTCAATCGAGTTGTCAACTTGTGGAATGGGCTTCCCCAAAACGTTATAGACTGCATCACCGTTGATTCATTTAAACTCCGCCTAGACAAATATCTCGCATCAAACCCGCGACTGACTGCGTTTGTAAATGAATAACTTTATTTTATCCCCCCCTCAGTTACTAACCCCTCTGTCCCCTACTAACTTCCTAATCCTGCCACGGACATTAGTTCCAGGGCAGTAATTCCCTTTCCAATGTTCCCTTACCCACTCTAAACCACTGTTTGGACACTTGATCCTCAGTGTTTTGGAGGACAAGCAACCTAGAAGGGTCACTAGATCTGTTGTTGCTTGATTTCCTTTGTACCTTTGTACCTTCAGTCCTGCATGGGCGCCGCTCTACCCCGTCAGGTCGCCGTCAGGCGGCGTGGCCATCCATACTGCGTCCCGCCCAAAGCTCACCCCCCCAAGTCCTTAAGCTCTCCGCCGAAGGTCGGCACTCCTGACCACGACTAAAGGTCGTGGTCAGTCTTGGCTCAAGTCGGCATGGTGTGACGCCTGCTTTAACTCTTAAGTCATTCTACCAAAGGTAATATGTGGTAGCCTTGTATGTTCCTGTGTACCAAGTTATTATGTATCCAAATAAGGCTACAGATGGCTATGATGAGCACGATAACGATGTGCTACCTAGCGTAACTAACCACTATAGGTAGCGCCAGCAAACTTGACAATAATCTTGACCCCTTAACTTCTTATAAATCAAAATTAATATAAGCAATCGGGCTGACGTTTCTGGGAAGAGTCTACCAGGATATAGGTGTGGATAATTACAGCCAGTTTGCTCTTGGCCCTTTTGAGTTACAGAGAGGTCAGGGATCAAGATTATTGTCAAGTTCGTTGGCGCTACCTATAGTATTGCAATAACCACAGTACCATTATCAACATCTACCACTGCTTCCTATACATATTAGGAAGTATTGATCCAACGTGGATAACAGTGATATAAGGAATAATAGTGAATTTGAAGAGCAATACAAAATAACAGCTTATTAGAATGGTATACTGTATGGTAAATAGCAAGCCGAATGATGTCAGAAAACACTGGCATTTGTGAAATAATGAAATAAGCACCTGTAACTTAAGAGGAAAGGAGACGAATTGTGGAGAAACGGAAGTGTTGTGGTTACCAAGAGTATGAAAGGAGGATGAAAGGATCGTGAGTGAGGGTAAAGACATAAAATAAAGGGAGACCATTAACAGAAGGGCTCAGAGAGAGAGAGAGCGTGTGCCAGTATGATAGACATGTGCTGCCCTGATGACTTCCCCCACAATGACCTTCTTAGCCCCCCCCCCCCCCCCCCTCTCTCTCTTCAGCCTTCTTCCACTGCATTTTACCCGTGAATATAATATTAACGCGTGTATGCAGTAATATGTCATATTCATAACAATAGTAATTGTAATATCCAATGTCAATAACAAGATCACACATTTCAAGTTTTCCGACAAACCATTGCAAAATATAAATTAATCAATAGAAACATAATGTAAACTTAGTGAAGTTGTATCCATATCACCTTCATTCTTCACATTCACATAATTTAATTTGTGAGTTCCACATAATCGAGTAATGTATGTTAATATGGCTAAAGAATATGTTTATTATATTTTACTTGTTTTTTTGTCAGTATTTGCGATAACATTCAATGAAAAGGTGTATATACATTTTGTTTTTTAATATAATATATTCTCTTCAGACATCATGCGTTTGCCCTTTAACAATTATGTTCTATTCATATACACATCTTCTTCCCAGTGATAGGAGACATGGTTTGTACCTGGAGTAATAAGTTTGTCATCTTCTCTTTCTCATTCGACCTGGGTCATTTTACTTGGTACCCAGTTGTTGTCATCTCCCTTGACCAAGTTCCTGATTAAGTAAATCCCTCCCTCTGACGGGTTCCCAGAAATAATCAATCAGGATCATCCACCTTCAGGAGTTATAAAACAGCCAAGGATCGGTTCCATCACTCTCAACCTTAACTTTCTGGCTCCAACACTCGCTCAGACGTGTCCAGGCTCACTCTTGCTCTTCCACTCAATACAAATCAATATATTTTGTAGTGTTTGTTTGTACAGTATTTTGTAGTGTTTGCTTGTACAGTATTTTGTAGTGTTTGCTTGTACAGTATTTTGTAGTGTTTGCTTGTACAGTATTTTGTAGTGTTTGCTTGTACAGTATTTTGTAGTGTTTGCTTGTACAGTATTTTGTAGTGTTTGCTTGTACAGTATTTTGTAGTGTTTGCTTGTACAGTATTTTGTAGTGTTTGCTTGTACAGTATTTTGTAGTGTTTGCTTGTACAGTATTTTGTAGTGTTTGCTTGTACAGTATTTTGTAGTGTTTGCTTGTACAGTATTTTGTAGTGTTTGCTTGTACAGTATTTTGTAGTGTTTGCTTGTACAGTATTTTGTAGTGTTTGCTTGTACAGTATTTTGTAGTGTTTGCTTGTACAGTAGTGAACACAGTATAATAGTGGAGCAGATAACTGCAAATTTCAGGAGAATCGTTCATTTCCGGAAACAAGCACCAAATTTGGCACACATACTCCTTGGGGATTGCTCTTTTGATAAAACCCGTTAGCCACCTAAAAATTCAAGATGGCGGCCATTTTTCAAGATGGCCGCCATTGAATATACAGAAATATGGCATTTCGCAATAAAATTGCAAAGACTTGTCCTATTTGAATGATCTTGGTGTCAAATCATACATTTTTCACTATGTAGAATCCGAATTTGGAACCATGGACTTACTCACTAGCTTCCTTGTACCATAATATCAGTCCCGGAATCCTAATATTCTGCTAAATTAGAGGTTCATGTTACGTCTGACTCGGCTAAACTGCATGGTAGTGTATATCGTAGTAGTGTTAGAGGTTTAGTATGTGTAGCATCTTCCTGTACAAGGCTTCCAAACTGGACATGACACGATGCGGTGGGGGGGGGGGGGGGCGTTGAGAGACTTGCAGCGGAAGGTGTAGAGTAGTAGCTCAACAGAGCGGATGTCAACGCACAGCCAGGGCACACTGGTGGCACTGCTGCTGTGAAACTCAGCATGGGGTTCAGTATCAGCTGAATAATTAGTTTAGTGTAGCTAAAGAATTAGTCTAGTGTCCCAAATGCTGTCTAATAAGCCCCGCATCAGCTAGCTACTGTAGATTACATGTAGTTTAACATAGATGTTTAGTTAGATAGCCGCGCCTGAATTGACAGGGTGTGCCAGCGCGGGAGAGCCGAGCCGATTGTAACGGGGCTTTACATTGCTTTGCATGTAGTTACCTGGATGGTGTACAGATCGCACGGGACTTAAATGATACTGGATGAACGATCGGGCTAGGTGTAGGTCACATATTTTTATTCCCGAACCTAGTCATATCCCATACCTTATTGTGCATGATTGTGATCAAGGTGGTAAAAGGATAACCCCTCGGCCTTGATTCACTGAATACAGATAATTATCATACTGTGATTATCTGTTATAGATGTTATCATATAACACACTGTGTTATATCATACTGTGATTATCTGTTATATACTGTGATTATCTGTTATCTATTATATCTGTGTTACAGATAATTATCATACTGTATTCACCAAGATGGCAAATACGGATCCAGGACAGTCTAAATTCCGGATTTTTTTTTTTTTTTTTTTTAATATTCCAACTTACTTCCTCTCAGGCATAGGCTGAGAGCCTTAACATTCACCGCTTTACAATGAACAGTGAAGCCTGTGAGGTCTTGTTCCAGTCTAGGGAGTGAGACATGTGAAGCACGTAGAGTACAACGAGCACCTGCCATCTTGCCTTCACATGAGGCACGGTGCTTACTCATGGCCCGAAACGACCCCATCTCTGAAGCCACCTCGTTCCCGTGCTTCACTGTCTCATCCCCTACACTCGGACTCTCACACTTACACACACACAACGCCACCTGTTGAGCAGATAACTCACCAGGCATTGCACCCCTATAGCATATTTTGAATATGGGAATATTCATACAGTGCTATTTAATCAGGGAACAATGAGGGTATTTTATTGACGATTCGGTGGGCTTGTGGTAATGCACTGATACCAGGTACAGCACAAATTCCATCCCAATAATATCTTCCCATTGATACATCGAGATTTGAACCCGGGACCTTTGGATTACCAGGCCAGTGGCAAGACCACTCCACCACACCTCCCCTGACTGGAGCAAGTGTTGTCTTTGCCAGAAGAAGAAGAGTGAAGAGCTCAAGTCACCACGTGCACAACAACCACAAGAACATGATGGCTACACTATGATTGCGACTACTATTCCCCTCTTTCACGCAATGAATGAGATGCCTATTGTTCTGGATCCAGCCAGACTTGATGATGGTGGTGGCATTGAAGAAACTCTGAGGAGGAACAAGGCACAGTATCACCAAAGTTGTCGCCTTATGTTCAACAACACGAAACTGGAGAGAGCCAGAAAAAGAAGAGCAGAGAGTGCTCAGCCAGTAGAATGCCAGACCAAGCTGCGTAGAACCAGCCTTGAAGGCCAAACATGTTTCATATGTGACAAAGAACCCCATCCTCTGAACTCAGACAAGTTATGACGATGAACCTCAATAACAGACTTAATGAATGTGCCCAAACTTTAAATGACGGAAAACTTCTTGCAAGACTCAGCGGTGGAGATGCTATTGCACAGGAGCTCAAATACCATTTTGCATGCTTGACAGACCTGTACAATAGAGAGAGGACGTACCTCAGAGCCACCAAGAGACTGGAACAGGAACGTGCACCCGAAGAGGATGCCCACCCACAGGCATTCTCAGAGCTAGTCACATATCTAGTGGAGACCACCAGATCTGGCGAGGGTCCTGCAGTCTTCCGACTTGCAGACATAGTTCACCTGTATGCCCAGCACCTGGAACAGCTGGGTGTTGATGCACCTGCTGTCAACTCCACAAGACTGAAGGAAAAACTGCTGTCAGAAATACCTGAGTTGGAAGTGCACAAGCAGGGAAGGGATGTTCTTCTGGCTTTCCAGAAAGATGTGGGCTTTGTCTTGTCAGAAGCCTCTGACTATTATAGTGAAGCTATTATCCTTGGCAAAGCAGCTAACATCTTGCGAAGACATAATTATGCTGGACCACAAGTCCACATTTGATGGAACCTTCCATGAGGGGTGCATCAAGCAGGCCATTCCACTCACTCTTCTTCAGTTTGTGGCCATGCTTGAACACGGAGCGGACATCAAATCTCAACTGAGGTTTGGCGCATCAAAGACAGATCTACCAATTGCTCAGCTGCTTCAGTACAACTGCTATGCAAGGTACAAAGTAGGAGCAGCAACTCACAGACACTCCAAAGACAGAGAGACCCCATTCCCTGTTTACATGGGGATGTCCGTCTACACAAAGACCAGAAAGAGAAAGTTGGTGGAAATGCTTAACGAGCATGGCTCAGCATTTCATACGACAGAGTGCTACAGATATCTGCACAGCTGGGAGATGCAACAGTCAGCAAGTACGTGGAGGATGGGGTGGTCTGTCCACCAGTTCTGCGAAAAGGGCTGTTCACCACATCAGCCATGGACAACATAGACCACAATCCCACTGCAACGACAGCGACCACTTCTTTCCATGGAACCAGCGTCTCTGTTTTCCAGCACCCAACCAAAGAAGACAAAGGTGAAGAGCGTGGACAGCTGAAGTTTGGAGAGGAGAAAGTGAAGACAGTTCCAGAACTTCCAGACTCCTTCATCAATGTCCGGCCCGCCTTCTTCACCAAGAAGAAACCCTCTCCTCCCCAGAGTGGTGTGACACACCCAGACACCAGTCTGCTGAGGCCACAACTGGCAATGGAGTATGAGTGGCTGGAGAAGGTCACTGTGACAGATGGGCCAGTGGATGTGACTTGGTCAGCCCACCAAGCTTCACAGAAGAGAGGAAAGCCATTTGAGGTCAGCATTACATCACTTTTGCCTCTGCTGCGAGATCAGGCCCACTCGGTTGCTACAGTCAAGCATGTGATGGACAAGATCAAGGAGATAGTGGCATTTCTGAACCCCGGTCAGGTGCCAGTCATTGCTGCTGACCAGCCAATATATGCAGTAGCCAAGCAGGTCCAGTGGCACTGGCCTGAAATCTACGGTGAGGACAAGTTCGTCATAATGTTCGGAGGCTTGCATATTGAGATGGCAGCACTGAAGTCTAATGGAACTCTACTCCAGGACAGTGGTTGGACAGGAGCCCTCTTGGAGGCAGGGATAGCATCTCCTGGGACAGCAGATTCATTTCTGACAGCTTCGAGCATCACTAGGACACGACAGATGCACCAGATAACAGCATGCAGTCTGTACAAGCTTCTGAAGGCAGCCTACACGGACTACTCGAAAGAAACAGATGAACAACCCGAAGAGGTGTCTAGCTTCGAAGCTTGGTGTGAGCATCGCAAACTGCAAAGTCCCCAGATTCATTTCTGGTATATGGTACTGTCAATGGAACTGGCGATCCTCTTGTTGATCCGATTATTCAGGGAAGCCAACTTCTTCCTGTACTGTCAGTCACTGGCTGAGCTGATACCATACTTCTTTGCCAACAACAATGTAAACTATGCACGGTGGCTTCCGATCCACTACAGAGACATGGTGACCCTGGAACAGAAGCATCCTCAGCTGGCTCAGGAGTTCCAGAGTGGAAACTTTGTTGTACACAAATCGAGCCGACAGTTCTCAGCAATGGCTATTGACCAAGCTCACGAGCAGGCCAACGCTGTCATCAAGGCAGACGGGGGTGTGATCGGCGTGACTGAAGACCCATCAGCACTGAGAAGATGGATGATAGCTGGTCCTCAAGTCACTCACTTGGTTGCACAGTATGAGGCAGCATGTGGGACCAAAGAGGGTACTGAACACACCAGCCACCATGAGGAGACAGAACGAGCACAAAGAGTGTTCCTTGAGAAAGTAGAAAAGCTTTCACAAGCCATGACAGATATGTGCAATCCTTTCCAGGAGGAGAGTCGGGACCTGCTTTCGCTTGATACAAAAGAATATTGCTCACCACACTGCCGCCGATCTGATTGGCACACACCTTGAGAAAGGCAAGGTCCATTTCCAGGAGTTTATGAAGGGACTGGAAGGGGAAGAAGAATCCACCTTCTATGAACCAATCAAGAAGAACAGGGTTGACTTTTTCCGACAGGTACCAGCCTCTGTTGACTCTTCAAATCAAAAAGTGCTGAAGGAAGACTGTCAACTGTTCTCCAAGCTGTTCATATCATGCCAGAGCAGAGAGTGTGACTTGAAGGAGTTCTTCTGTCATGAGAACTAGTCACATCCTGCTGCCCTCAGTGATGGTGGAAAGCTCCACACCTGTCAGAAATCCCACCTCACTACCATTCTTCAGAGCCAAGTTACAAACCCTGAGGCAGAGCCAGACGCCGACACCATCATCATTGATGGTGCAGCGTTGGTGAACAGTCTGCCCCCACGGAGTTCAAAGACGTTCGAAGAGTACGCAATGCTCGATGTCCTTCCTAGAATACAAGCATACTCTACCAAGTACAAGAGAACAGACATTGTGTTTGATGTCTACCGGCCATCTAGTCTGAAAGCTGAAACTAGATCAAAGCGAGGACGCGGGGTGAGACGCAGGGTGACAGGGAAGGGCAAAATTCCCTCAAACTGGCGAAACTTCCGAGAGAAAATTACAACAAAGCCGAGCTGTTCAACTTTCTGGCTGATAAGATTGCACGTGTGGCCACACCAAATGTGGTCATTGTGACCAAGGAAGAAGATGCTGTCAGCAACCGCACTATCAATCTGGCTGGGGTGGCACCGTGCAGTCATGAAGAAGCTGACACACGGATCTTTGTGCATGCCAGGCATGCAACTGAAGCAGGCAGCAAAGTCATCATGGTCTAAGCCAGCGACACAGATGTTGTCGTCATCGCAGTCAGTGTTCTGCAGGCACTTCAGGAGCTAGGTCTCCAGCAGTTGTGGGTTACCTTTGGCCAAGGACAGAACCTGAGGTGGGTTCCTGTACATGACTTGTGTTGCACTCTTGCAGAAAAGAGCAAAAGGATGCTATTCTTCCATGTCTTCACTGGCTGCGATGTCGTTTCAGCATTCCGTGGCAAAGGGAAGAAGTCTGCTTGGCAAACCTGGGATGTTTGTGATGAGGCTTCCGGTGTCTTCAGCAAACTCAGCCAGTACCCACCGGTAGTTGATGATGAAGACCTGGAGACCTTGGAGAAGTTCGTGGTCATGATGTACAACAGATCCAGCACAGCTGAAGGTGTCGATGATGCGAGGTTGGACATGTTTGCTCGGAAGCAGAGGCCGTACGAAGTCATTCCTCCAACCCGAGCAGCACTGAAGCAGCATGTGAAGCGTGCTGCCTACCAGGCGGGCTGCATCTGGAGTCAGTCAACAGTACGTCAACCAGAAACGCAGACTCCTGCCAACTGGGGCTGGACCAAGAAAGGAGATCTGTGGCAGATCGTTTGGACAGAGTTCCCACCCATTGCAGAGAGTTGCCAGCAGCTGACCAAGTGTGGATGCAAGTCGGAATGCTGCAGTCGATGCAAATGCTACTGCTTTGGTCTGACCTGCACGGCACTGTGCAGCTGCAGATGCGAGGTTTAGAAGCGTTGTAGTATAATCATCCAGGCAGCAAGACAATAAGTGACAAACAAGTATAGGCCTACTGCCTACATGTACATCCAATAATATATCGGACTGATGGTGCCTATGATATGGGCACTTTTTACCCTAATTATGATTCCGGGACTGATATTATGGTACAAGGAAGCTAGTGAGTAAGTCCATGGTTCCAAATTCGGATTCTACATAGTGAAAAATGTATGATTTGACACCAAGATCATTCAAATAGGACAAGTCTTTGCGATTTTATTGCGAAATGCAATGTTTCTGTATATTCAATGGCGACCATCTTGAAAAATGGCCGCCATCTTGAATTTTTAGGTGGCTAATGGGTTTTATCAAAAGAGCAATCCCCAAGGAGTATGTGTGCCAATTTTGGTGCTTGTTTCCAGAAATGAACGATTATTCCAGTTATCTGCCCCACTATAAAGTCCAATTTTAACTATTCCAAGTCAAGTTCTTTGTATCTGGCATACTCAGCAAACAGGAATGGCATCTTCTTTTTTGCTTTCAAAACAAATTAAAACGCGAATGCGTTGATATTATGGCTTAAGACTAAATCTGTTTAACAGAAGTAGTAGAGGAAATACAACAATTGAGTATTGTTCTCCTTGGCATTTATCTTATTTGTAGAAATACTGAATTGATACTTAACCCTCCTGGCCCGGTTGTCATTTTAAAATGACACCACGAATTAAGGGCAGGTGCCCGGGTGTCATTTTAAAATCTGTAAGCTTGAAAGCCTATTCAGCTTGGTCTGAACGCCGTGCGTCCGACGCATGTAAACAAAGCCGATCGTTACGTCACCGCACCTCCGAAAACAAGAAAGAGAAGACTCGTTTGTTATTGTATGTCTGTATGTCGTTGTTTCAGTAGTGAAAAGATCGTCATATAGCTAACATCGCCTGCAAGTGCTCTCCACTGAAATCGTCATCACAACTGAACCAGTTGACATAGAGAGCTCTACTCAACGCCAGTCTACAGATTGGAAACCGCACTACATTTATAGATGTGTGGGAAATTTCTAGCAGTTAAACTAAACAAAAATACGGTAGCCTAGGCCTAGACGTTTTTCGGCCAGATCGCCCGGGTAGCCCACACTGTCATTTTGAGAGCCTGCCCGGGCCAGGAGGGTTAAACAAACAAATCCTTATTACCGATAGGTAGTCTCTGTTTATATTTTGTTTGAATATAACACTGCTTACAGTCACAATTCTACAAATGAATAACATGATATATTGACATCATATCAATTATACTGAAAACTGGCAGATACAACACAAAATATTGTTAACCCACTCAACCCCAGGCAATATAATATAAATGTACACTCCAGACCAGCAGGTTGTCAAAAATTGGAATGGGTTAGAAATGAAGAAAAACCACAAAAGAAACGAACCCCTAGAGGGTTTTCAACCATCGGAATTGTTGCGTGGGATACTTACACAGTTCCCATACAAATCTGAGATTTGTCCTCTGCCAGAGGACCGGAGTAATTAACCGCGACACACCCTATGCGGCGCTGGGGTTTAGCATTACATACATTGCCGACGCATCACGTGCGTCGCTGGGGTCCAGTGGGTTAAAAGCTTTTGTTTCACATTATGTTTGCTTAATACTCCATAACAAACCCTGTACAGATGGAGAGTTAACCATTTAAAGTGTTACCGGTAACTCTTAAGAAACTTAGCCAAGATATGAACGCCATGTATTAATGACAGAGTTACAGAAACATAAGGATTTCAAAGACGTGTTCAAGTCTACCATACTCTATATATTAATTCAATTACAATAGATTTACAAGCCTGAATATGTTATTCTTTATAATTTCTGTCAATCTTTATTGGTAGTGTCATTCACCTTCACACAATTGCCATATTTATCTCTCCATTGTTATCTTAATAGCTGTAATTACTAATCATCATCCCCCTCCTTCTCCTCGACCAACATTTAACTCCTCCACCTCTTCCTTTTTCTGCGTTCCTCCTGCTCAGTTTCAGGCTATAAAGAAATTGGCGCAGTAAACAAAACTATGTTTTTATGAAGGGAGCAGAGCATGTGTGAGAGTAGGAAATGGTGAGTTGAGTGAATGGTTTGAGGTAAAGGTTGGTTTGCGACAGGGTTGTGTAATGTCACCATGGCTGTTTAATATGTTTATGGATGGTGTGGTGAGGGAGGTGAAAAGGAGAACTATGGGAAGAGGATTGGGTTTAGTAGGAAATAATGGTAGAGATTGGGAGTTGAATCAGTTGCTGTTCGCTGATGACACAGCATTGGTGGCGGATTCTGATGAGAAACTGCAGCGGGTAGTCAAAGAGTTTGGTGTGGTTTGTGGAAGGAGGAAACTGAAGGTGAACGTCAATAAAAAGTAAAGTAATGGTGTGTAATTGGGAGAGCATAGGGTGAATCTAGATGTGAGGCTGGATGGGGAAATATTGGAACAAGTAGAGTGTTTTAAATATCTAGGAGGAACAATAAGCAGGAGTGGAGGTATGGAAGTGGAGGTAAAACAGAGAGTGTGTGAAGGAAGGAAGGTTTTCGGAGCAATGGGAAGTATGTGGAAGACGAGAAATCTCTGAGTGAAAGTAAAAAGTGCACTTTATCAAGGAATTGTTGTGCCAACAGTGATGTATGGGGCTGAGAGATGGGCTCTGAAGAAAAAGGAAAAAAGAGGGCTGGATGTGATGGAGATGAGCTGCTTGAGGAGTATGTGTGGAGTTACTCGTAGAGACAGATTGAGGAATGAAGAGATACATAGGCGAGTGGGGCAGCAGGAACATATGTCAGCCAGAGTGGACAGAAGGGTGCTGAGCTGGTATGGTCATGTTGAACGAATGGGAGATGAAAGGCTTACAAAGAGAATATGTGAGTCAGGTACAAGGGGAGATAGAAGGGCAGGAAGACCCCCATTGAGATGGAGAGACTGTGTAAGAAAGGCTTTGGATGATAGAGGAATGACTATAGATCAGGCAGGGGAGGTGGTGGTGGACAGGAGTGAATGGAGAATGCTTGTGAATAGTTAAGTGAACACGTGGTCATTTGGAGTAAGGGGTCGGGCGCAAGTTGGACTAGATAATAGTCCATCAGGCGCCTGGCCCGGGGAGACGATTAATATGAAGGGTGTGCCTGGAAGTGTGGTGGGAGGGCTTGTGGCTTTGGCTCCGCTGCATGTCTGCCTGCCGAGATCGGAACCTCTCTGGGTGGTCAGGGGCCGGGTGAGTGCTGGAGCGACCTTGGTAACCCTGGTCTCTGGGTCTTCTCCTGGGTGACCTGGATGTGTGAGAGTTTGTGTTTTTTATCTGTGTTTATTTTTTGTTTTATGTTGTTTTTATGTTTTCCCTGTTCTTGCTCTGTCTTGAGTCAGCTACCCCCAAAATGGGGATTGGGCCTGAGCATATAGATAGATAGATAGATAGAAACAAAACTATTTATCGCAAAAACAATGTAAGTTTCTGACTGTGAGAAAGTATAATGGATTGATTGTATGCTCTGTATTTAGAGATGCACTACAACCGTAATTAACGTAGTAATTCTTTTAAATATTGATGCCTATATATCCAACTTCCTTATAGCCTGAAACTTGCAAGTGGTCGATTTAGTCTTCTTTCTTCTTCTAACCCTCCAACACATCTCTTCTTCTTCATACTCTACTCTTCCACCTCCTTTTACTCTTCCATCCACAACAGTACAACTGCTCCTGTTCCTCCCACTCCGTTTGTTATCCCATTCTTAAGCCCTTCTCCTCCTCGTAACCCACCACCACCTCCACTGCCTCTTCCTCCTGTTTCTTCCACTTCACCACTTCACCTCCACCTTCTGTTACTTCAATTCCTCATCCTTCCTCCAGATTCCCTAGTCACTGCTGGGGAGGGTCCAGAGGGTAGGACCAAAGAGCTGAACGTTGTGTTTCATCTTGTGTCACGGTGCGAATTATCAAGTTACTGGATGACGCTGGCTGCTATTGTCAAAAGAGGTTCTTGGTGTGCATACATATGTAACAGCGCATTTTGAGCGACTGTACACTCTAGGGTAACTCATATAATCACTTGTATAACTCACACCCTTATAACAGTTATTCACTTACTTAAGTATACTACGGTACACTCTAATTGGGCATGATCTCCCCTATAGAAGATCACCCCACCTATAAAGGCCTTGGTACAATTCTTGCAAGCTAAGCAGGGGTTCTCACGCTCCCTCCAGACAATTGCAGCAACATCAAGATGATTGCTAGCAACTAATATCGTATGACTCCACACTGGTAAGAAGCCGGCACGCTCGAGCCCCCAGGCATTGGCCAGTAGCAGAACAGTCACCCATTAGGAAGGTTACCCCTTCAAGCGGCCGTGGTAATTAATACAGTGATATTACAGTGACAGTGCGATACTGTGCAATTAGTGTGTGTACAGTTTACCTATTTTCGCTATTCTTAATTCATCTATTCTTTACAGGAAGGAATTACAGATTACAGGAATTATAGCTCAATCTAGTTGTTAGCCAGCTTACTGCTTTTAATTAGGTAGATACTTCCCTGCTGGGCAATACAGTATCTACACAGACCTTATAACTATTTACAAACCGCATAGTTCTATATTTTGTGTTAAATAAATATATATAGAAAAGCCACCAGTGTCTTTGCTTCAAATCAATTACCTCTATGATTTACCTTTCAACATGTTTTGACAGTGTTAACCTGGACTACAAGCATTACAAGGAAAATCAAGGTAAGAGGCAAAAAGGTATCAAAACAGTTTAATCCCCGATACATAAGTGGTGGCAGCGGTGGGATGCGTGTTCCTTAATACAACACAGAAAAGGCCTCCGAAGAGCAATCATATTAAAAGCAGTAAAGAAAAGCTGAAAACAGACCAACTAGATTTACCAAACATTAATGAGCTAAAAGGAAAGAAAAACATCGATGAATGATAAAGACATAGAAGTGGATTCAGAGTGAGGTGGTACTATATCACAGTGCCCATCACATCAGCGCTGACCTCAGCATTCCCTTCACTGAACCAATGAGTCACGGTGAGCCCGCGCGCCAGCAACTCGCCCCAGCAACTCAGCCAGAAACTCACACACGCACGCACGTACACCACGCCCAGGCAAGGGTATGACGTGTCTGTGAACTGTGACGTCACAGGAATTGGTGACGACATCAGGAGAAGCATCTGCAACTCTAAGGGATCACCACTTCAAACTTCATTCTACAACAGCTGACTAGAAGACTTCAAACATCACAGCATTAATTCAGCTTTGTATCGGTTAGTCAGAAATAACAATACCAATTAAATATACTAGTAACTAGTGCTAGTAAAAATCCTGTCAACATAAACACAGCAAATGCCAGTGCCTTCTTTAAATTTTCTTTAGCAAATATCTCTACTTATTTACTCTACGAATTTTAAAGTGTGACTATACGTACATTTTAACTCCCTTTCGAAATAGTAAATTCATGTCTTGCTTTAAGAACTTTTATTCTCGCACTAAGAAACTTATATTTTACTTCCTTTTAATTCTAATTTCTCTCATTGAATTAAAATTTTAGGCCTACAGTAAATATTAGTTTACCAGCACAAATTTCTCAAGAAATTTATTTTAGCAGAGGATCATTTCTTTTCTCTTGCCTGTGTTACCTTACTTTCATTTTCTTAGTAAGAGAATATTCTTATACAGTGCCTTACTAAGTTGGATTTTCCAGATTTTCCTGTATTAATATGTCAACTGCTCACTCATCAGACTAACCACCTTCATTCATCCATACAAACTAACGTACGGGTGTGTGGTTAAGAGAAGTCCCCTTTTACCCAAAATTGTGTACCAGTGCTAACATTTTTGTGGGATTATTTGTCAATGACATTCAGTCCAGGTACCTTTACCAAAAGTGTCATTTTTCCCCTATGTCTTTTAATCCTTTTGGCAAGAAGTCACCTCACAATGAGGAGGACTTAATTTCCTCAGACAGTACAACTGAGAACAACTCAGAAGAGGAATTAGAGGGAGAGGGAATTGAACCTCAGTCAGACACAGAGCTTGAGAAAGAAGTAGGGACAAAACTTTCTTCTGACCTTGACGACTTGACTGATCAACTTCCTAACTTTTTCAAGGAGACATCGGGCCACCCCGATACATCCTCTAGCGCCTGCGGAACATTTAAGGATACATTGGGTCACCCCGATAGAACATCCTCAAGTGCTAGCGCCAGCGCCAGCGAACCGTCATTGGTGTCCCAAGATCACCAAAATTTCGCGAAACACGAGGTAAAACGAGATACCTCCGGCACCCAGAGCCATTTCAGCTTACGTCCTTCAATACTAGGTGGAGTCACCCTGCGATCAGGAAACACCTACTTTCCTGTAGTGTCGGCAGTGACACCTCCACCGGCAACGACTACCAGTACTTCATCTACAATAACGCCACCGGCTAATTCCACAGCAATCATGACAGGTCAGCCGCCACCACCGAAGATAAATCTCATGCAACGTGGGCAAGACATCGCCTACTTTACCGGAAAAGATTGTCCAAACTACACGGGAGGAGTTCTTATCTTCTTGCCGACCATCGAAGACCTCATGAGGAATAGTGACATAACGACAGATGAAGACAAGATCGTGTTTGTAAGAGGATACCTGAAAAGCGGCTCCAGACCCGCACTCGCACAGTCCATCCTAGGTTTCCGGAACAAGGACTATAGTGCATGGAGAACATATCTGATTGAATGTTTTGGAGACGGCAACCAAGGAGGAGCATTGGCCTTCGTACACAGAATGGCCCACAAATTTGACGAGTCCCTTGGTAAGCGAGACATGCTCATGGCCCAAGTCATTGCAGGAGATGTTGTCGTAGATGCCGAGCAAAGATTTTACACTTCAGATTGGGTAGATCAGGGAGCACAAACTATGACCCTGAAAAATCTAAGTAAATTCTGTTACGACCTGGCACTCGGGTACACAAGGGCTCTCAATCAGGACTCGAATACGGCTCGCTGCCACAACGGAAACACACGATCCCAACCCCTGAGTACTGCCAGCCGAACAAAAAACACCAATGCCCTCCAGAGTTCAATCTGCTATAACGGGGTATACAAGAACTCGGTACTAGTGTTCAACAACAGACTAATAAAGAGACAGGAATTATCTAGTCTGGTCAACAATCAAACAAAGAAGTAAGAAACAACAACACCAAAGAATAGTGTTGGCCGAAGCCGAAGTAGTCCACCCTTGACTAAGAACTTAAGAAGTCCTCCACCCTCTACTTCGGATCGGCACTATTACGTTACGTTAATTAATAGTCCTTAAGCATCGAGCAAGGAATCTTCTGAAAAAAGTTAGATGCTTCTCGGATGCTCGTAAGAAGTACGTATCGGATTTTGAACAGTAATTCAATAAGCAAAACACAGGCAATTAAATACTAAAAGGTTTAAATTGGCATAAGAATAATTAAAAGAATATGCAATAGTAAATGGCAAACATTAAAAAGAAGTACTCCGCAAATGCAACGGCAATAGCCTACTCGGATTGTGCTCGTGGGCCACTAATCACTAAAGTAGCCAAGCGTGCAACACATGAAATCAATAGTGCATAAACAATATCATACATAAGGAAAGCTTCAATACTATTCTGTATCTACTAATCGAGTAAAGTCTAGCTGGGGTACTGTGGGCAAAAGGTAGCAGTGACTGAGCAAAAACGGCTCGTAGCCTAGCGAAGTCCTCACAACTGTTTAAAGTAATACGTTAACACTAACAAGTGCACTTTGAGAAATCCAGATCCCTTGTATCTGGTTTTCTCCCGGCTCCTTGACAAAGTAAAAACAAACTGTTAATAAAATACAGGGTGGTTAGGCTCTTGCCCTCACGCACTGTAAATTATTAACTCAACACAGTCAGCCGCGAAGACAACCTAGGCTTCACTGAACCGAAACGAGTATGCAGGTTTATCGCTTAACCACTGCATCAAACAACAACTCGTAACACAGAAAAGCCTTACCCCAGTCTAGCATTACCTAGACTAGCAGAAAACAGGAATAATAATAATAACACACAGGGAAATGCATATACAAGTGCAACAAACATAAATCAATCCTATTCTAAGTTAACCCTTCCAAAATAGGCTATCTAATAGGCAAGTATCTAGTGAGAACTCAAGCGATAATACGTTGGCTGACTAGCTCTGCACCAACGGGACCATGGAAGTTAAACAGGCAGGGAAAAGAGGAGATAAGAATGTAAGGTAGTAGAGAAAGTTCACATCAGTCAGAAGAATATATATAGTTAGCAAGGGAAATGAGAAGTCGCTCTGCCTAATGAGTTCTGATGAAAAAATGGCTAGACTTCCCTTTTTATACCCGGCCCTCTAGTGAGCCCAACGTGAACTACTAAGGACCGCCCACTGACAACCATTACGTAATTTCTCTCTCTCCTCTGGGATAGACAAAGGCTCCCCTAGCACTGAGGGGAGGGGGGAGGGGGGAGTGCTAGTGAGTTAGGCCCACCTCCCGCATGGCGCACCCACTGACCCCTAACTGTGGCTGCTTCTCCTCCCATCATTACAAATAAGTTTTACACACAATACTTATAACTAATGATATAAAATAGAACTCGTTGACTCAGATGAAAACAAAATACATATTCATAATACTTATAGTACAACGGCTCACATGAACTAAGTTAGGAAACTCTACATAGACTACAGCCAAAGTTCCTGCCCTGACGATCCTAGCGAGAGTGGGGCATGACTAGGCGTTCTGTACAGCATGCTCACACTGGACATGCGTCACACCTCCCCTAAGATTTTACTTGCTCAACCCTGAGCTAAAATCTGACAAACACCGAACCCCATCAGATGACTTCGGAGACACACCAATGTTGCAGGCCAAAGACACAGCTGCTGTAGGTGGTTTGCTAGGACAGACACTTGCAAAGTGCCCCTTTTGATGACAATGATAACACTCCAACTCCCCTTTGGGCTTCCCTTGGTACTGGGAAGGGCCCGGCCCCTTCTTAAATGGGACGGTGCTAGTCTTGTGGTCAGTCTTGGTATCATGGCTCTTGTACTTGTTTGCATAAGGTATATCACTAACTCGGGGGGGTGGGGCGTCACGCCCCTTGTTACCTGCCTCACTACGCTGGGCAGACCCGCACCCACGAATTAGTGATAGCCGGAGGTCAGCCATCTCAGCTGCCTCCTGTAGAGTTTTTGGGTTCTTTTCTTTAATAGTTAAAGTCATTTCTGCACAAGTACACTTATAAAACTGCTCGAGCAGAAACAGCTCAGTCAACTGTTCTGCCGTCTCAGCTTTCTCAGAATGTGTCCAGATTTTTAAGTGCATCTTTTAAGTCCCGGGCATGTTCAAGATAGTTCGCCTCCCTAGTCTTTGTAACACCCCGAAACTTCAATCGATATGTTTCCGGTTGCAACTCGTATGCCCGTAGGACAGCTCTCTTCAATTCTAGGTAGTCAATGCAAGACTCTAAAGGCAGTGCATCATAAGCCTTCAGACCCTTACCCGTAAGTCTTGAGGAGACTAGAGCTGCCCACTTCTCTTCAGGCCAATTATGCTCCCTACACTTCTTCTCAAAACGATTACAAAATTCTGTGACTTCAGTTTCACTAAATACCGGCACCAATTTGACTAATTGGGCCAAGGACTGTTCTCTTACTTGGCCCTCACGGCCCATCCGAGTCCCTGTCGACTCTGCACGAGTCTTATCTAAATCTAATTTAGCACAATATTTCTCTGAGTCGTACCTAAGCTCAGCCTCATGCCTCCTGGTCTCATCCTCTTGCCTCCTAACCTCAATCTCATGCCTCCTAGTCTCATTCTACTGCTTCCTAGCCTCAATCTCCTGCTTCCTAGCCTCAATCTTAGCAAGCTCAAGTCTAAATACCATATCAGGAGACAGGCAGGAAGAGGGAGCTGCCACTACTGAAGGAGGGGGGCCAAAAACTGGGGAACCACCATGTGCACCACCCGAGGGCACTCCAATCTGCCAATTCTCATCCCTCTGTGGGAGAGTGCTAACCTCCGGTAACTGAGTGGACGGCACTGTAGGAGTCGAGTGAGAGGGGATCTGGGGAGGAACCCCCCCAAACGCCCTCTCCCCCGAAACCCCATGTCGCCCACGCAACACCCAGGAAATCAGCTCCCCCTTGGACATCCCTACTACATTGGAAATGCCCAAAACCTTGGCTATCAGGTGCAAGCCACAAACATCCACGCCAGTCAGCCTCTCCTCCGTCACGTGGTACCGCTTACTCACAAAAACTCTAGCATCCTCCTCACTGGTTATTAACGGTACACCTTCAAATGGCATCTCTCGCTCATCGTCAGTGCTAATGCACGACATACTGAAGTCCACAAAAAAATTCTCGAGACAAAAGTGTTAAACTTCCTATGCAAGCACTAATTAATAAATTAACTGGAGTCTCTTAAATGCTTTACTAATTGCCATACAAAAAAAATATTCTTCAATATGCACGCTAAAATACAAACAAACAAATGTTGTACAACTCTGCAAAAATTTATACTGTTCACAAAATCCTAAGCAAGGTAGCCATTTGTTACGACCTGGCACTCGGGTACACAAGGGCTCTCAATCAGGACTCGAATACGACTCGCTGCCACAACGGAAACACACGATTCCAACTCCTGAGTACTGCCAGCCGAACAAAAAACACCAATACCCTCCAGAGTTCAATCTGCTATAACGTGGTATACAAGAACTCGGTACTAGTGTTCAACAACAGACTAATAAAGAGACAGGAATTATCTAGTCTGGTCAACAATCAAACAAAGAAGTAAGAAACAACAACACCAAAGAATAGTGTTGGCCGAAGCCGAAGTAATCCACCCTTGACTAAGAACTTAAGAAGTCCTGCACCCTCTACTTCGGATCGGCACTATTACGTTACGTTAATTAATAGTCCTTAAGCATCGAGCAAGGAATCTTCTGAAAAAAGTTAGATGCTTCTCGGATGCTCGTAAGAAGTACGTATCGGATTTTGAACAGTAATTCAATAAGCAAAACACAGGCAATTAAATACTTTAAAGGTTTAAATTGGCATAAGAAAAATTAAAAGAATATGCAATAGTAAATGGCAAACATTAAAAAGAAGTACTCCGCAAATGCAACGGCAATAGCCTACTCGGATTGTGCTCGTGGGCCACTAATCACTAAAATAGCCAAGCGTGCAACACATGAAATCAATAGTGCATAAACAATATCATACATAAGGAAAGCTTCAATACTATTCTGTATCTACTAATCGAGTAAAGTCTAGCTGGGGTACTGTGGGCAAAAGGTAGCAGTTACTGAGCAAAAACGGCTCGTAGCCTAGCGAAGTCCTCACAACTATTTCAAGTATTACGTTAACACTAATAAGTGCACTTTGAGAAATCCAGATCCCTTGTATCTGGTTTTCTCCCTGCTCCTTGACAAAGTAAAAACAAACTGTTAATAAAATACAGGGTGGCTAGGCTCTTGCCCTCACGCACTGTAAATTATTAACTCAACACAGTCATCCGCGAAGACAACCTAGGCTTCACTGAACCGAAACGAGTATGCAGGTTTATCGCTTAACCACTGCATCAAACAACAACTCGTAACACAGAAAAGCCTTACCCCTGTCTAGCATTACCTAGACTAGCAGAAAACAGGAATAATAATAATAACACACAGGGAAATGCATATACAAGTGCAACAAACATAAATTAATCCTATTCTAAGTTAACCCTTCCAAAATAGGCTATCTAATAGGCAAGTATCTAGTGAGAACTCAAGCGATAATATGTTGGCTGACTAGCTCTGCACCAACGGGACCATGGAAGTTAAACAGGCAGGGAAAAGAGGAGATAAGAATGTAAGGTAGTAGAGAAAGTTCACATCAGTCAGAAGAATATATATAGTTAGCAAGGGAAATGAGAAGTCGCTCTGCCTAATGAGTTCTGATGAAAAAATGGCTAGACTTCCCTTTTTATACCCGGCCCTCTAGTGAGCCCAACGTGAACTACTAAGGACCGCCCACTGACAACCATTACGTAATTTCTCTCTCTCCTCTGGGATAGACAAAGGCTCCCCTAGCACTGAGGGGAGGGGGGGGGGGGAGTGCTAGTGAGTTAGGCCCACCTCCCGCATGGCGCACCCACTGACCCCTAACTGTGGCTGCTTCTCCTCCCATCATTACAAATAAGTTTTACACACAATACTTATAACTAATGATATAAAATAGAACTCGTTGACTCAGATGAAACAAAATACATATTCATAATACTTATAGTACAACGGCTCACATGAACTAAGTTAGGAAACTCTACATAGACTACAGCCAAAGTTCCTGCCCTGACGATCCTAGCGAGAGTGGGGCATGACTAGGCGTTCTGTACAGCATGCTCACACTCTGGACATGCGTCACACCTCCCCCAAGATTTTACTTGCTCAACCCTGAGCTAAAATCTGACAAACACCGAACCCCATCAGATGACTTCGGAGACACACCAATGTTGCAGGCCAAAGACACAGCTGCTGTAGGTGGTTTGCTAGGACAGACACTTGCAAAGTGCCCCTTTTGATGACAATGATAACACTCCAACTCCCCTTTGGGCTTCCCTTGGTACTGGGAAGGGCCCGGCCCCTTCTTAAAGGGGACGGTGCTAGTCTTGTGGTCAGTCTTGGTATCATGGCTCTTGTACTTGTTTGCATAAGGTATATCACTAACTCGGGGGGGTGGGGCGTCACACCCCTTGTTACCTGCCTCACTACGCTGGGCAGACCCGCACCCACGAATTAGTGATAGCCGGAGGTCAGCCATCTCAGCTGCCTCCTGTAGAGTTTTTGGGTTCTTTTCTTTAATAGTTAAAGTCATTTCTGCACCAGTACACTTATAAAACTGCTCGAGCAGAAACAGCTCAGTCAACTGTTCTGCCGTCTCAGCTTTCTCAGAATGTGTCCAGATTTTTAAGTGCATCTTTTAAGTCCCGGGCATGTTCAAGAAAGGTCGCCTCCCTAGTCTTTGTAACACCCCGAAACTTCAATCGATATGTTTCCGGTTGTAACTCGTATGCCCGTAGGACAGCTCTCTTCAATTCTAGGTAGTCAATGCAAGACTCTAAAGGCAGTGCATCATAAGCCTTCAGACCCTTACCCGTAAGTCTTGAGGAGACTAGAGCTGCCCACTTCTCTTCAGGCCAATTATGCTCCCTACACTTCTTCTCAAAACGATTACAAAATTCTGTGACTTCAGTTTCACTAAATACCGGCACCAATTTGACTAATTGGGCCAAGGACTGTTCTCTTACTTGGCCCTCACGGCCCATCCGAGTCCCTGTCGACTCTGCACGAGTCTTATCTAAATCTAATTTAGCACAATATTTCTCTGAGTCGTACCTAAGCTCAGCCTCATGCCTCCTGGTCTCATCCTCTTGCCTCCTAACCTCAATCTCATGCCTCCTAGTCTCATTCTACTGCTTCCTAGCCTCAATCTCCTGCTTCCTAGCCTCAATCTTAGCAAGCTCAAGTCTAAATACCATATCAGGAGACAGGCAGGAAGAGGGAGCTGCCACTACTGAAGGAGGGGGGCCAAAAACTGGGGAACCACCATGTGCACCACCCGAGGGCACTCCAATCTGCCAATTCTCATCCCTCTGTGGGAGAGTGCTAACCTCCGGTAACTGAGTGGACGGCACTGTGGGAGTCGAGTGAGAGGGGATCTGGGGAGGAACCCCCCCAAACGCCCTCTCCCCCGAAACCCCATGTCGCCCACGCAACACCCAGGAAATCAGCTCCCCCTTGGACATCCCTACTACATTGGAAATGCCCAAAACCTTGGCTATCAGGTGCAAGCCACAAACATCCACGCCAGTCAGCCTCTCCTCCGTCACGTGGTACCGCTTACTCACAAAAACTCTAGCATCCTCCTCACTGGTTATTAACCTCTGAAGTGCGCATGGGGGTAATTGAAAACGTCCCCCTGTGCTGACGTATTTGAGGTGTTTCCGTCACTAAAATATTCATTGTGCCATTAATAGCATTAATACTTATCCATATGCGCCTATTATGGGTTGATTATAAAGGTATTAACCTGAAACAACAATAAAACGAGTGAAAACAGCGTTTGGATGGTCAAAATCGGAGATATAGCCCGCGAGTTGTATAATGTATGGGTGAGGCAATCTGCTTTCCCGCCAATTTCCCCCAAGGCCACTGAGATACAGTCGATCGATACTCTCTCTCTCTCTCTTGCACTCGCTTGCTATCAGTGATGACCACACCCTCCAATCGGATTTCTAATGTTAGCACGAAAATATACCTCAGAATAAGGGAATAACAGGGAAAATAGGTGATAACTGAAGGAGAGGAGGAAAGTGGGGAAGGAGGGGAGGTAGAGGACTGAGATTTTGCATGGCCCAGGGGCCAAAAAAAAAAAAAAAAATTTTTTTTTTTTTTTTTTTTTTTTTTTTTTCGATGTCAAAAGTTGATTTTTTTTTTCTCTGACTCTTAAGAGTCTCCCCGCAGTGCGCCGGGGGAACTCTTAAGAGTCTCCCCGCAGCTCCCGGGTTAACGGCACACCTTCAAATGGCATCTCTCGCTCATCGTCAGTGCTAATGCACGACATACTGAAGTCCACAAAAAAATTCTCGAGACAAAAGTGTTAAACTTCCTATGCAAGCACTAATTAATAAATTAACTGGAGTCTCTTAAATGCTTTACTAATTGCCATACAAAAAAAATATTCTTCAATATGCACGCTAAAATACAAACAAACAAATGTTGTACAACTCTGCAAAAATTTATACTGTTCACAAAATCCTAAGCAAGGTAGCCATTTGTTACGACCTGGCACTCGGGTACACAAGGGCTCTCAATCAGGACTCGAATACGACTCGCTGCCACAACGGAAACACACGATTCCAACTCCTGAGTACTGCCAGCCGAACAAAAAACACCAATACCCTCCAGAGTTCAATCTGCTATAACGTGGTATACAAGAACTCGGTACTAGTGTTCAACAACAGACTAATAAAGAGACAGGAATTATCTAGTCTGGTCAACAATCAAACAAAGAAGTAAGAAACAACAACACCAAAGAATAGTGTTGGCCGAAGCCGAAGTAATCCACCCTTGACTAAGAACTTAAGAAGTCCTGCACCCTCTACTTCGGATCGGCACTATTACGTTACGTTAATTAATAGTCCTTAAGCATCGAGCAAGGAATCTTCTGAAAAAAGTTAGATGCTTCTCGGATGCTCGTAAGAAGTACGTATCGGATTTTGAACAGTAATTCAATAAGCAAAACACAGGCAATTAAATACTATTAAAGGTTTAAATTGGCATAAGAATAATTAAAAGAATATGCAATAGTAAATGGCAAACATTAAAAAGAAGTACTCCGCAAATGCAACGGCAATAGCCTACTCGGATTGTGCTCGTGGGCCACTAATCACTAAAGTAGCCAAGCGTGCAACACATGAAATCAATAGTGCATAAACAATATCATACATAAGGAAAGCTTCAATACTATTCTGTATCTACTGATCGAGTAAAGTCTAGCTGGGGTACTGTGGGCAAAAGGTAGCAGTTACTGAGCAAAAACGGCTCGTAGCCTAGCGAAGTCCTCACAACTGTTTAAAGTATTACGTTAACACTAATAAGTGCACTTTGAGAAATCCAGATCCCTTGTATCTGGTTTTCTCCCGGCTCCTTGACAAAGTAAAAACAAACTGTTAATAAAATACAGGGTGGCTAGGCTCTTGCCCTCACGCACTGTAAATTATTAACTCAACACAGTCAGCCGCGAAGACAACCTAGGCTTCACTGAACCGAAACGAGTATGCAGGTTTATCGCTTAACCACTGCATCAAACAACAACTCGTAACACAGAAAAGCCTTACCCCAGTCTAGCATTACCTAGACTAGCAGAAAACAGGAATAATAATAATAACACACAGGGAAATGCATATACAAGTGCAACAAACATAAATCAATCCTATTCTAAGTTAACCCTTCCAAAATAGGCTATCTAATAGGCAAGTATCTAGTGAGAACTCAAGCGATAATACGTTGGCTGACTAGCTCTGCACCAACGGGACCATGGAAGTTAAACAGGCAGGGAAAAGAGGAGATAAGAATGTAAGGTAGTAGAGAAAGTTCACATCAGTCAGAAGAATATATATAGTTAGCAAGGGAAATGAGAAGTCGCTCTGCCTAATGAGTTCTGATGAAAAAATGGCTAGACTTCCCTTTTTATACCCGGCCCTCTAGTGAGCCCAACGTGAACTACTAAGGACCGCCCACTGACAACCATTACGTAATTTCTCTCTCTCCTCTGGGATAGACAAAGGCTCCCCTAGCACTGAGGGGAGGGGGGAGGAGGGAGTGCTAGTGAGTTAGTCCCACCTCCCGCATGGCGCACCCACTGACCCCCAACTGTGGCTGCTTCTCCTCCCATCATTACAAATAAGTTTTACACACAATACTTATAACTAATGATATAAAATAGAACTCGTTGACTCAGATGAAAACAAAATACATATTCATAATACTTATAGTACAACGGCTCACATGAACTAAGTTAGGAAACTCTACATAGACTACAGCCAAAGTTCCTGCCCTGACGATCCTAGCGAGAGTGGGGCATGACTAGGCGTTCTGTACAGCATGCTCACACTGGACATGCGTCACAATTCCTAGAATACATGGTTTTCGTATGCGCATGCCTACCACTCTTAGGAAGGAAATCATGAAGACTGAGTTTAAATCAACCAGTAACCTTCAGGAGTTTGTGGCAAAGAAACCTTTTTAAAATCTCCACAGATGTAATACCAAAAACCTTCGTAAGCCCAGTAGAAGCTTTTGGGACCAAACCCAGGCAGACTACAAGCTCAAGGAACCACAACATCTGTGAACACTGCAAGAAGAAGGGCATGACAAGAGATCATGCTGGAAACTGCACCCGGAGCAAACCCCGGACAGGTACAAGAAGAAGACAACACACACACCTTCCGTTGGGGCACCACACAAAGCTGGACGAGCACAAGGAACCCCCACAAGCCAAGGAACACAAAGTCCGAGGAAGAGCTGTATGATCCATGGAGAAATGGGACATTCCACAGAAGACTGCCGAGCAGCCAAGGATCTAGTCAGTAAGTACCACAAACGTTCGTCGGGGGAAGCTCAGGGCAGGACGCCCGAAAATCAAACGTAGTAAAGACTTCTCCGTTACCTACCAATGTACACTCGTCGCCCTTACACGTGCCCTCTATCGTTGCGGCTGTCACACGAGTGAACATTATGTCAATTCCAGTAACGGTAGGTAACAGGAAGATCTCTTTGGCTCTTGACTCCGGCGCCTGCGCCAACGTCTTGTCCTACGAGTCATTGATAAATCTTCAAAACCAGCTTAAGTGCAACTGGAGACTTAAGCTCCCAGACATGCAACTTAAAGGAGTTACACGGGATACCCTACAACTAGTTGGTATGGTGGACATTCCGTTTAGATTCACACGTCGCGGAGACACGAACATCAAGACAAGGTTTTACGTGATAAAGGATTTTCCACTCCCAGCCGATGCCCTCATCGGCATCGGAACGATGAAGGACAACCGCATCGTCTTAGATCCTTCCGAGCAGAGTATGACATACAACCGCCACACGTATTCTACAATGCAGAATCCACGACCTCTCCTACACTCGACCATTGCAGCGACTGTACCAGCAAGCATGGACAATTTACCTGCGCAGTCCTTGGGGTTCCCTACTCCAAGTATCCAGAGTGTTGGATCAACAGGTCAGGGTTCTCGGTTGTATCCCATAGTAGTTTCCGGAAAACAAAGGATTCGTGCTAGAGAGGGTGCACACCTTCCAGTTAGGTTATCCAAACTAAAGAAAGGCACGGATGCAATCTGTCTAAGTGAAAGTGCATGTGTAAAGGGACTAGCTCTCGAGTCAACCTTGTACAAGTTACACAATAACGCAAGGGCGGAGATACTAGTCTACAACAGATCTAATGGTCCAATTACGCTGAAGTCCGGTTGTACCATCGGAAAGGCTCTTGTGTACGACTATCCAGTAGATCCAGAACCCCCGGAGTGGCCCTCCGCACAAGCGCCCATAGCTGTGATGACAGCATCGAAACCTTCCAAGATGTCAAAATCAGATCCTATCAAGCTGCACCTCAAGAATGTAGACTTTCCAGAACTGGAGGACTCCCTTCTGAGCTTAGTATAGCGGTTCAGAGATGTCGTAGCGCTCCCAGGAGAACGACTAGGTAAAACGGATCTGACAACGCATTCCATACCCCTAAAACCAGACACCAACCCCGTCTACACAGCGGCATACAGATTGCCACACTAAAGGGATGGTAGACGACATGCTTGAGCAAAAGGTTATCCAACATTCATCCTCGCCATGGAATTCACCTCTTTTCCTGGTTCCTAAGAAGGATGGAGGATGGCGCCCAGTGATTGATTATCGCAAGGTCAATCAAGCAACCATACCTGATAGATTCCCCATGCCTGTACTGTCCGAGTTACTACAAGGCATTGGTAAAGGGAATACAGTGTTCAGTACGCTAGATCTCCTCAGCGGGTACTGGCAAGTTGGAATGGATGAAAAGTCAACGGAAGTCACTGCTTTCTCGACCCCGAGCGGACACTACAAATGGTTACGCATTGCCTTTTGGGTTAAGAAACGCACCCCTCACCTTTCAAAGGTTAGTCAACAACCTTTTTGCAGGCCTCTTGGGTGACTCAGTCTTTGCCTACCTGGACGACATTATAATCTGTAGTAAAGATCATGATTCTCATTTCGACAAACTCCAACAAGTAATGGAAAGACTACAAATGGCAGGTTTACATATCAAGATCAGCAAGTGTGACTTCCTTAAAAGAAAAATCAAGTTCCTAGGTCATCAAGTAGACGTAGAAGGATTCCACATTATGGATGAAAAGATCCGTGCGGTACAAAATTTCCCACGACCGAAAACTGTAGAGAATATCCGAAGCTTCATTGGCTTATCAGGCTACTATCGTTCTTTCGTGAAGAACTATGCGAGTCTGGCAAGGCCTCTGACCCAACTGCTCCGAAAGGAAGCACCATTCGAATGGGGCCCAGAGCAAGAAGAAGCCTTCATCAGCCTTAAGCAGGCTCTCACCTCTACACCTGTCTTAGTTTTCCCTGACTATGATCAACCATTCACACTTTGCACCGATGCATCCCTCAAAGGTCTTGGAGCTGTAGTGATGCAGCCAGATGAACGAGGCAAAATGCGAGTCATTGTTTATGCAAGTAGAGTGTTGAATGATGCCGAAACTAGGTATCACTCTACGGAATGGGAAACCCTTGCAGTAGCTTGGGCCCTGAAGCATTTCCGAGATATCATCCTCTGCTATCCGATCGATCTCTACACTGACAATGAGGCAGTCACGAAGATATTCAAGGGTGGTAAGAATCTCACTGGCAGACTAGCGCGGTGGTACGAAACGGTATTACAGTTTGATCCGACTCTGTATCATATCAAAGGTCTGGCTAACGTGGCGGCGGACGCACTCTCCCGAAATGTTCAAGTGGCCCCAGTGATCCAGCTACCGACGCTAACACACGCCCAGGTGCAAGAAGAGCAACGCAAGGATCCTCTGTGGTCCACAGTCATCTATTATCTGGAATCAGGGGATGCTACAACTCTCCCAGCACTACTGGTCCCCCTCACGCAATTCCAATTGCAGGACGGACTTTTGGTTAGAGTTATTCCCAAAGCCATTGACACACGACCCCGTGTAGTGATTCCAAATACTCTCACTGAAGCAGTACTTCAACAGCAACATGATGCTCTCCAAGCTAGTCACCCAGGATGGGACAGAACACTTGACGCTACCAGAAAGAAGTACTACTGGAAAACGATGAGAAAGGATATTGAACAACACATAGCAAGATGTCTCTCCTGTGCCCAGCACAAGGGAACCTGTGATGGTCCCGCACCAATCTTGGAGTATCCAACGCCCTCACTTCCATTCGACACTGTATCAGTGGATTTGCTGAAGTTGCCGCGGAGTCACCAGGATTCACAGTATCTTCTAGTATGTGTTGATTTCTTCTCAAGATTCGTAGTTCTAGCCCCGCTTAAAACTAAAACAGCGGATGAAGTTGCTCATGCACTAGTAACGCATCTCATCTGTCCGTTCTCCTACCCTAAGACTCTCCTCGCAGACAACGGGTTGGAATTCAAGAACCAGGTGATAGCAAGTATCTGTGATATCTACAATATCAAGCAATCGTACATTGCAGCATACCACCCAGCCTCAAATGGGTTGGTTGAACGCATGAACAGGACCCTCCTAGAAGTCCTACGCCATGTAACAAACCCGCTCCAGGAAGCGTGGGAAGACTGGCTTCCACAGGTAGCAGCTTGTGTAAACGGCTCTGTAAACTCCTCTACAGGTAAGATGCCACACTACATAGTCTATGGACAGGACAAGATTCTGCCATATGAACTACTCTCCAAGCCTAGCACACCAGTCTGCAATCTAGAGGACTATGCTAAGAGACAACTCCAGGTCTTTAGCAAGATCCACCACCAAGTCCGAGATCATTTACAGGCATCCCGTGCAGAAATGATAAGGAAACAGCACAAAAGAGCACAGCAAACTGTCCTTGACGTAGGTGACAAAGTTATGTGCCTAGATCCGACGAGAATGTCTAAGCTCTCGCCGAAGTATAGTGGACCCTATGTCGTTACGGACACAACATCCGGTAACAAGTTTTAGGTTCGAGACCCTACCACTAACAAGGTAGAAGTAATCCATGGTGATAGGTTGAAACGTGTGAGTCCTGAACTCCCAGCAGATGGAGCACTCACACCTATTCCCTCACCTTCTACGGTACAACCCACTGCACCCCTGTCGACTGACTCCGCGAACGTCAATGAGTATAAGCGGAAGCTCCGTTCTGCTAGTAGAGTGGATCATTGTTCTATTGAGATAGCATATCTAATGAAACAAGCCACACACCCAGGTGTGTAGAAGAGACTAAACCAAACCAACTCACCGTTCTGTTAACGTCACACTTCTAACAGATCAGGCCGCTCACCCAAGTACATCCTACTGGGTGAGTTAAGTATTCAATTAGTACACATTTCTAATAGAATATTGTCCTTTCGTCAGAGAAAGATGAACTGGTTAGTGAAAACACTTCTACTACTTGGAACACTAATAGTGGCTGATGCAGCATCACCTTCGTTGCTGAAGCCCGGCGCCCTTGTTGCCCAAGTAGGGAGAGTGCTAATTGCGGAAGATGTAGTAGCAGTTCAGTATGATTTCGGAGACCTCTTTGACATTCCCCGTAGTGTTGAGACGCTCCAACTTCGCCTAGACAAATTACACTCTACATTTACCTTCCTACTGACTAATCAGACACTGCCCCGTGACTTACGACTTACAGTTATACTCCAACGCTCACGTGTAGCTCGTATGAATCGTAATTTACGGAAGATCCAATTGGTCCTGCCTGAAGACCCTATCCAGGTAGCCAAACACGCTCACTCACGGCGTACAAAGAGAGGACTTTTCAATTTTGTTGGCTTGATCTCCCATGATCTTTTTTCTTTTTTTTCTTTTTTTTAAAAGACCTCCGTCTACGTATTGTGAAAAACCTGTTATCCTCTGGCAAATTGTGGGGTTGAGTGAGTGAAGGGGGGGACAGTGAATGAAGGAGGATGCATGTTTTTCATAATACGTGAGCTCTTTGGAACAGCCCGAGCTTCTGATGTTGAAAAGCTGGGAAAGAGACTTAGTGTACTGGCGACAGCAGCAAGAGCCATGAATAGAGTCTTGAAGTACGACTCAATAGCAATGACGGATTTATTTACGACAGTTAACTCGGTAATTATGACTATTAATAACTTGACACAAGTAGTTAATTCTCTAGTTTCTGATGGACGTTCCACAGATAAAGTAATTTACTTGTCCGAGACCTTGCAAGCTACTGAGGATGATGTTAGCGATTTATTTCAGGGTACGAAGAGGGTTCTAGCAAATCTCGTTGATGCTGCCCTAAGCCGAGTCACCAGTGACCTAGTACCTGTAGAACATCTCAGTACGGCAATAGAGATAGCGAAAGATCAGTTTTCCCTGATGCCGCTATTTGATGCAGGTGAATGCGAGTTCTACTACCCTCTACTGGAAGCAGTTCTTACGCACTCATCCATTTTAGTCCACATTCCGTTCAAGTCCTCACATATGTTCAATGCTTGGAGAATTATTCCGTTCCCGTTTCTCTTAGACGGAAGATTACTAACCGTGACTGACACAGCGGACATGATGCTCGTCTCCGACGACCTTCAACTTGTGACTGTGACTGACAATGACGCACTTAACTTATGTCAGTCCTCGTATCTTCATCTATATGTGTGTCCAGCGTATGTGTTTTCCTTTACGTCCCCGGACAAAACTGCATGCGAACTTACTTTGACTCAAGCCACTGTGTACAAAGGAAGGAGTACAAAGGAAATCAAGCAACAACATATCTAGTGACCCTTCTAGGCTGCTTGTCCTCCAAAACACTGAGGATCAAGTGTCCAAACAGTGGTTTAGAGTGGGTAAGGGAACATTGGAAAGGGAACTACTGCCCTGCCACTAACGTGGCAGGACTAGGAAGTTAGTAGGGGACATATGGGTTAGTAACTGAGGGGAGGATAAAATAAAGTTATTCATTTACAAACGCAGTCAGTCGCGGGTTTGATGCGAGATATTTGTCTAGGCGGAATTTAAATGAATCAACGGTGCTGCAGTCTATAACGTCTCGGGAAGCCCATTCCACAAGTTGACAACTCGATTGAAGAAGAAATTCTTAGATTTGTGTGAGTTAAAAGATTTACCAATAATTTTGCAACCGTTTCCCCGCGTGTAATTAGATTGGTCGATAGTGAAGTACTTACTACAGTTCATATTGTCGATGCCTTTGATGATTTTGAACACTTGAATTAAATCACCTCTTAATCTGCGCTGGGTTAAAGGAAATAGATTTAATTCTCTAAGACGCTCTTCGTTTTTTATTCTTTAGGCTAAGTATCATTTTGGTAACTCTACGTTGAACTCGTTCTAGCTTGCTTATTTTTTTTTGGTAATAAGGGCACCAGCATTGAACGCAGTATTCCAGAAGAGGGCGGACTAAGGAATTGTAAAGGGTTAGGATTACGTCTTTGGATTTATGCTCAAATGATATGCCTATAAAGCCAATTATTTTGTTTGCCTTCTTAACAACTTCTGAACATTGTTGACTCGGTTTTAGGTCACTCGATATTGTTACTCCCAGATCGGTTTCTCTGTTTACATTCTTAAGCTGAGTGCCATTCATCGAATAGTTTGCTTTCTCATTAAGGTATCCGATATGTAGTACTTTACATTTATCCGCATTGAAACTCATTTGCCAAATTTGGGCCCAATGTGACAATTTATCTAGATTGTGTTGCATATCGTCAACTTGATCTTTTGAGAGTACGCTATTTGCAATTTTTGTATCGTCAGCAAATTTTGAGATTGTAGAGGTGAGACCCTCATCTATGTCGTTGATGTACATTAGAAAGAGAATTGGTCCTAGTACCGATCCCTGGGGTACCCCGCTACTTACATTGGTCCATTTAGATGCCTTACCGTTTATGACTACTCTGCTTTCTGTCGCTGAGCCAATTTTCTATCCATTTCAACACACCGTCTTGTATTCCATGCGCTTTTAGTTTTAGCAGTAAACGTTTGTGGGAAACTTTGTTAAAGGCCTTTTGAAAATCAAGGTATATAATATCTACAGCTTTACTCTGATCGTAGAGGTTGAGGATATCGTGAAAGAAGTCTAAGAGGTTTGTTAACCAGGAACGTTTTTTACGAAAGCCGTGTTGAGTATCTTTAGGTATGTTATTTTCCTCTAAGTGATTTACGAGTCTGTCTCTTATGACCGTTTCTAGCATTTTACATACAACTGAGGTTAAGCTAATTGGACGATAGTTACTGGGTGGGGATTTGCTGCCTTTTTTGAATATCGGTGTTACATTGGCTATCTTCCACTGATCAGGCATAGTTCCAGACTGCAAGGATTTATTGAATAGTAATGTCAGTGGTTTGGAGAGCTCATCCTTAGCTTCCTTTAGAACTCTAGGCGAGATTGTATCAGGTCCAGGCGTTTTATTTACCTTGAGTTTATCTAAACAATTCAATACTTCTCTCTCTGTAACGGTGATATTGCTTAGAACATCTGAATTATCAATCTGAATCGGCGATGGTGTAGGGATATCACTGAGGTCTTCTGTTGTAAAAACTGATGCAAAGAAGGTATTGAGGGCATTACTCATTTGTACATCGTCTTTGGTGTATTCTCCATTTTCATCGACTAACGGTCCAACAGTTGAAGTAACTACTTTTTTCTTTCTGATATAACTATAGAATACTTTCGGGTTTGTTTTACTTTGATTCGCAATATGTAACTCTAGGGTCTTTTTACTTTGCTTAATTAACTTTTTGGCTTTGCGTCGTAGCTCTACAAATTTCACCCGTTCTTCGTCATTTTGTGAGGATTTTAATCTATCATTAGCAAATTTTTTAGCAAGCAGGCAGTTTGAAATATCTTTATTCCACCATGTGGGCTTATTATTATGGCCTGGACGCCGTATTTTCGATGGTATGCAGTCTTGCACTGCTTTTAGGTAAGTGGTTTCGAATAACTTCCAAGATGTATTTATGTCGTTATTGTTAATTAAAAAGCTCCAGTCAGTTTCTTTAAACATAGCTCTAAGTTTATGAAAGTTTGCTTTCTTGAAATTAGGGACTATTTCGATGCTACTATTTGGTTCGTTACTAGTAAAGTTTAAAGTGAAAGTTATCATACGATGGTCGCTGTTACTGAATTCATCACCAACATTCAAATTCTCTATTAATTCTTCTTTTGTTGCAAGTACAATGTCAAGAACGTTATTACCACGGGTCGGTGTTCGAACAAATTGATAAAGCGAACTCTCTTGCAAGTTCGTATACAAGTCATGTCCGGAGTGTGAAGTAAGAGTATCGCCCAACTTGGTCACAGGTAAATTAAAGTCGCCCAAAAATACGGTATCTTGTGAGTTACTTACATCTGCAATTTGTTCATACATTTCTCGGTCAGTTTGCACTGATTGAGCTGGAGGTCTGTATATTAATGCAAGTATTATTTTTGTACCTTTATTATTCTTTATTAGCACAAAAGATGTGTCGACGTTCACAATTTGAGGTTTTGACAAGAGGGTCGGGTTAAGACTTTCTTTGATATTAAATAAAACGCCACCTCCATTTTTATTTATTCGGCTTTTCTCAAACATTACATACTGTGACTGACACTGTAGCTATGAAAGACTGTACGTACGCCCCAGCTTCTGAGCTCGCCGTGTTTCATAAACACTTGCTAGATATTCAGTTCTTTTACTTCCCTAACCAGACCCAGGTGTCACTCATTTGTCAAGATTCTAGAAATGTATTTCATGCACAAGGGATGTATCAGGCCCCTGATCACTGTGAAGTAAGGAATTCACTCATTCATACTCTGCCTTCTCATCAGCACCAAGCCCTGATTACTAACCTCTCTTCTGAGTTCATCCCTCTTAACATTTCTATCACAGGCAACTCCTCAGACCTAATCATCAAGTCACATAGCATTAAATTGTTAAATGCATTGAATTCTTCTGAGTTTAATAATCTACTTAGTTCATCTCTCCCCATGTCCATCAGCCCGGACGTTATCTATCCTACAGTACTAACCCCCGCTTTGGCTCTCTCAGTAATAATTCTAATCCTTGTAGGCCTCTTCCTTCGCCTGAATTTCAGGGTTAATCGCCTGACTCGTAGACATAAGGCTAAGCTGGCAACTGCCGAGGCGACTGTGTAAGTTAGTCCTCACCCTTTCATACCTTCTTTGGCATTGCTATACACTGGGAATAGGGTTATGTAGGTCATACGGATGATAGGGATAATATGTATGTTCGGTGGGCCTCACTTTACGTGGCCAAGCGGTGTAACAGCGCATTTCGAGCGACTGTACACTCTAGGGCAACTCCTATAATCACTTGTATAACTCACACCCTTATAACAGTTATTAACTTACTTAAGTATACTACGGTACATTCTAATTGGGCATGATCTCCCCTATAGAAGATCACCCCACCTATAAAGGCCTTGGTACAATTCTTGCAAGCTAAGCAGGGGTTCTCACGCTCCCTCCAGACAATTGCAGCAACACCAAGATGATTGCTAGCAACTAATATCGTATGACTCCACACTGGTAAGAAGCCGGCACGCTCGAGCCCCCAGGCATTGGCCAGTAGCAGAACAGCCACCCATTAGGAAGGTTACCCCTTCAAGCGGCCGTGGTAATTAATACAGTGACATTACAGTGAAAGTGCGATACTGTGCAATTAGTGTGTGTACAGTTTACCTATTTTCGCTATTCTTAATTCATCTATTCTTTACAGGAAGGAATTACAGATTACAGGAATTATAGCTCAATCTAGTTGTTAGCCAGCTTACTGCTTTTAATTAGGTAGATACTTCCCTGCTGGGCAATACAGTATCTACACAGACCTTATAACTATTTACAAACCGCATAGTTCTATATTTTGTGTTAAATAAATATATATAGAAAAGCCACCAGTGTCTTTGCTTCAAATCAATTACGTCTATGATTTACCTTTCAACATGTTTTTACAGTGTTAACCTGGACTACAAGCATTACAAGGAAAATCAAGGTAAGAGGCAAAAAGGTATCAACACAGTTTAATCCCCGATACACATACACACACACACACACACATACAAGGCAACACTATCTCCCCCCCCCCCCCCCTACCCCTCTCTCTCTGATCAACGAAACCGCTATCACCTGTTCTT
Source organism: Paralithodes platypus (assembly GCA_032716605.1). Taxonomy (NCBI): domain Eukaryota; kingdom Metazoa; phylum Arthropoda; class Malacostraca; order Decapoda; family Lithodidae; genus Paralithodes; species Paralithodes platypus. The sequence continues at coordinate 32,401,829 of CM064529.1, forward strand.
AAGGTCTATGGAAAGTTATATTCAACGAGTATTAACTCTGTCTGTCTATCTGATGATCTGTGACAAATAGCGTGTTTATTTGTTTCCCACCGAGAGCTTAGGAAAAAATAAAATTATAGACTTATCACACAACATATATATCTTTGATCCTCCACCACAGTAACTTCCCCAGCAGCCACGAGGAGTCCCGGGGAAGACTTAAGGTCGTTGCACACTGACACGAAAGGCCCTCCAGGCAAAATTTCAGCCTGATACGGCGAATCGGCAACATAATCGTGGATATAGGAAATTAGCTGTGGGTGACTCTCACGCTCCAAGCGACATATCAGGGTCGATACAAGATTTTGAGCTATTCAAAAGTTTGTGGGAATCCCACGGCAACTGTAAAAAATCGTCTGAGTCTGGTCTCCATCACGAACTCGCCGTATCACAATCGTCTGGTCCGTATCAAAGACGTATGGTCCGTATCAAAGCCGTATAGTCCGTATCAACGTCGTCTGGTGCGTAAGCCTGCCGTGCGGACCGTATCTCTTCCATGCGGAAAATTGGCAACGGTCGATTTGGCAACCGCACGTCTAGCCTCAATCCAGTTGCATGTCTCACTGCGTCGATACGGCGTCGATACAGTGTCGATACGATTCTTCTGAGTTGTATCGCAGTCTTTTGGGTCGTATCTTTTCCGTGGACTAGTATTGTACCATTCGCACAACTTTTCCTATCTTCTTTGTAGCATTCGTTTCTCCACCGTATCGGCATGGCTAGAGTCTTATCAAGTCGTGCGGAAGAGATACGGTAGAGATACGACTCTAACGATGCCAGCCATTTTTTCCGCGAGCTCTAGTAAATTCGGCAAGACACAGGATTTATATGAGTCATGGGTGTTCGGGCCAGTCTTGAAGGGGCTGTCGTGTCAGTGTGCAACGACCTCTAAACTTAATCAGTGTTTTAGTGACCGCTTTCATCCTATCCCCTTGCAATAATCTCTAGCCGATGTTGCGTGTTGAGATTTTTTCGGAGTTGTTTTAGACCTCTTTGATGAATAACTATCTTTTCCTGCTGTATGTAGTGTATTGAACAAAGCATTTTCAGAATATAATAAAGTAAGCATATACTGTACATATTATATACTGTATATATATATATATATATATATATATATATATATATATATATATATATATATATATATATATATATATTATATATTAGATTAAAATGGCAGCATTCTTATCTTGATTGGGAATTAATATTATATAACATTTAAAAATACACAATTAATTTACAGCAATATATAATATATAAGCATGGACGTTGGTTGAGAGACAAGAGTGAGAGCAGTGGAAGGATGGAGTGAGGAAGTATATGAACGAAGGCGTTGCTGGTTGGGGGGAGGGGCGTCGACTGACTGGGGACAGAGGTGCATGGGGGCGGTTCGTTCGTGGCCACCCCTTCGGGGATCACGGCGTCAGGCAATAGATAGATAGATAGTAAACATAATGCATAATATAACCTGAACATTAACTATACATAATTAATGTTGAAGATATATACATAAACACTGTAATATATGAACAAAATATACATAAGTACATAATTAATGTTGGAGATTAATACAGCAACACTATAATATATGAAAAGAATATAAATAAGCTTAGCAACAATTTGTGTGCGTGCGTGTGCGTGTGTATGACCGTAAGAAAAGACTACGATTTCCAAATATATACCAACAAAATAATGACATTGATGTATATTTATACACAAGGAACCTAGAACCTAGATACCCTTTAGAACAACAAATAGTCTCTCTAATAGAATCCAAAGGCGCGCCATAATAAAGCATTATAATATAAAGGCCTGGCATGTAAGCAAAAAGTGGGATGGAGGGAGAGCTTGATTGGTTTGTGATATATTTAGCCGGAATATTTATACTGTATATAGACAAATGGCTGGGAGTTACATGGGTCTGGGGCGGAGTTGTAGGAAGGTGATTTTTGTTGGTGCATTTAGAGCGTACAATATATCCATCTGTTTGGGGGTCTCGTAGGAGATGGTGGATCCTTTGTTGTGTTTGGTGAACTTTTGTGTTGTGTTGTCTTTAAGCGTTTGGTGATTATGTTGTTTTGCGTTGTTATATGACATACTTTGTGCTGAATCCTTTTTATGTGTTGATGCCTTGTGATAAAAGAGTTGTGTGTGTATGTCGTTTTGTGTTGTGTTGTGTTGCATTGTGGTGAATTATATTTTGTACTAAAAGGTTTTGTGATTATCTATGTCCTTTCGTATTGTGTTGTATTATGTTAAATAGATTAGTCTTGCGTTGTGTTGAATAATGTTGTCATGTGGAGTTATGTGTTATCTGTTGTCGTTGTGTACTGTGTTATAGGTAGCGCTAAATAACTTGACAATAATCTTAACCACTTAACTTTGTATAACTCGAAATTAATTAAAGCGATCGGGCTGACGTTTCTATCATTTGGGAAGAGTCCACCAGGAAATAGGTGTGGATATTTACAGCCAGTTTACCTTAGGCCCTTTTGAGTTACAGAGAGGTCAGGGATCATCATTTGTGTCAAGTTCGTTGGCGCTACCTATAGTACATTTATGTTATGTTGTGCTGTTTGTTATTCTTCATTCTGAGGTTGCTGTGCTGTGCATTCTTATGTTGCATAGTGTGACAGTGTTGTGTAGTGTTTTATATGTAGAGGTGATTGTGTATGTGTGTTTTATTGTATATATACAGTCATTGTGTTAGATTAATCTTCCTGGACAAAATGCCATAGCTTGACTTGCTTGAGTGTACACTTCTACATGCTGTAGACTTAATGAATATGAAATGTATCAAATAGTGTTTCCATGAACAAATGTGCTAACTGGAAAATATAATATGAGGTAGAGAGCTAGCAGTTTGTGGATTTATTTGATCCAATGATTACTATGTTGTGCTTTGATCTTGAAACTGCCACACAATTAATATTAAATTGTGAATAGAATATTGAGTGAGTCGGAATATTTGCTATTGTTAGTCAGGGTATTGTTTATATATGTAAAAGGGACACATTGTGTATTATACCATACTGGTAGGTTCATCCTCATAAATCTACTGTGTCTACAAACAAATCATTTATAACAATTAATATCTAGATGAAAATTATGACGAATACATGTGCCATACCATAATATCTGTAATGCAGCCATAATAAATAAAACATTTCATGACATTAAGGCTTCAGGGTTAAAAAAGAGATTAAATCACTATTTCATTAGAGAAGACATTCCTTTGATGTGTTCAGTTGTGGGGATACTGTGATGGGTCAAGGTTGTAATGAATATAGGGGGAATGTGTGTTTGATCACGGTGTGTGTGTGTGAGTGTGTGTGCAGACACCATTGTGTGTGTGTGTGTGAGTGTATTTGCAGACACCATTGTTTGGTGTACACTGAAGGGCGAGAGAGTAAACAAAGGAACGAAGGCAAGATAAGTATCAAATGTAGACATGAGGAAACAAAAGTGTGTTTACATTGACAATATAGAGATCATAAGGAGCCGGTCAGGAGAGAAAACAAATGCGATGAATATAAAAAGAAAGAGGCACACACACCTGCCCGCGTACACATACACACACACCTGCCCGCGTACACATACACACACACCTGCCCGCGTACACATACACACACACCTGCCCGCGTACACATACACACACACCTGCCCGCGTACACATACACACACACCTGCCCGCGTACACATACACACACACACGCGCGCACACACATACACACACCAATGAAGTAGTCAAAAACTTGTGTGAATAAATAATGAATTTAAAAGACACATATATTAGATATGAAGTATTTACGCATATAAATAATGTAGGCAAATGTAGATTCCATAGTTCATAATAGGGTAAAAAAGGTTAGTAAATTAACACTTATTGATAATGTAAATTATATATATATATATATATATATATATTCCGATAATTAACGCAATCTTTACTGATTAAGCCAAATGATATACTGTATATGATACACGTAATAACATATTTGTGTAAGATTAAATAAGAATCCATACTAAAAGAAAGATACACATTGATACACTGATAACAACATATATTTGAATTCCAATTTATATTACACTGATAAGCGATACTAAATATGAACCCATTATGTCTCTGAATCTTAAAAAACAAACTCTGAACAATTTGAGATAGCAAATAGCAAAGCAGTGTCTCGGTAATGTTCGATACATATTAAGATGAGTGAATAATCTATTATGGATTGTGAGTGAACACAATACATTAAAAACATTCACAACAGAGAAAATATAAATACCGTATGTTGAGAGATGATGAAGTTGGAGCAGGAGAGGTTAAGAACAAGAATAATAACTAAGCTGTTGTATTTACCTCTGTCTGTGACGGTGTGCAAGTGATTGTGTGTGCTGAGAGAGAGACAGAGTGTGTGTGTGTTGAGAGATGATGAAGTTGGAGCAGGAGAGGTTAAGAACAAGAATAATAACTAAGCTGTTGTGTTTACCTCTGTCTGTGACTGTGTGCAAGTGGTTGAGTGTACTGAGAGAGAGACAGAGTGTGTGTGTGAAAGGGAGAGAGAGAAAGAGAGTGTGTGTGTGTGTGATTATTGCTTCCTACCTTCAACACTTAATACACCGGTACATATACAAGCACTTACTTACACACACACACACACACATATACCATAGCATACTTTCATACATACACTATCACACAATTGCACGCACACAACACACACATACACACTGTACTGTACATTATATCACAATATGATATAATAATACAAAGTGGCCAGTATAATCAGTTCCCATTCCAATCCACGTGGAATATAACTAAACAATATACTGTCTCAGTCCTCCCTCTGACACCCACAGATCCTTCTTAACTCCTTCACCACCATGACGTCATTTTCACCATATTTTGGTTACCATTAAACGACTTTCTTTAGTTTATAATCTACCTATACGACTCAAATGGGTAAATACGGTCTCAATAAACCCTCTTAATAAAATAGGTCCTTCTTAAACTGCATACGATCATTTAATTTTAGCCAGACTCCAAGGACAATAGTCATTCTGGTGCTGAAGGGGTTAAGCAAAATACAATCGCCTAACGGCAACCATAATACAGTAGGTCATACGTCATCGTGCTGAAGAGCTACCAACCAACTCGTTCTCCACCGAAAATGACTAAAACTGAAGCTCCCTCCTGCAGTCTACATTTTCATTCCCGTGAATTTGCATCCATCACAAGCAGTGGTGCTGGTGCCTTGCTGGATCGACGACTTATATACGCAAGGATTTAAATGCATAGGCAAAATTAACAGGTTGGGACAATCTTTTTATTTTTTATTAATCCAAGTTTCTATTACTTGTCCTTCTTGTGTTTTACTTAGAGTAAATGTTCCCTTAACGTTTCTCTTTCTCTCGACATTTCACAAAATATCATGGTTCACGGTGACCTGATGGATGTGGTTATACAGACCATAATATTAATACAAATTAAAATTAAAAAAATAATACATGAATACATGTATATGCGCCGGATATGGTCATAGTATATAATATATCCTTATATTAGAATGTACAGAGGTATTTTTTGTGCAGCTTGTGCACTTTATACATTTTAGGTTAGCCTATACATAAGACAAGGGGATTCAAATATACATAATGATATATGTGCCTTGCTATATGATTAATGAATATGTGAGTGTGTGAAACAGACAGTAGATAGTTACATAACCACATAGACATATGGCTAAAGCAAATACATAATAATAAGTAAATATAAATAGATACATAGTGACTTGAACACTAACAACACATATAATAAGCAATTTACACAATTGCACACACACTCAAACTCATTTCGTACACACATAACGTAAAACACTCATCAACATAATATCTTCAACAAAATCTGGTTGCCCCTTCTCCCTGGATAATTAACACACACACACACACACACACACACACACAAATATCCCAGCCATTTCTGTAAATGGGTTGGGAGGTTTAATATTCTAACTGACAGCACTTTCACCACCAGGTTCCATAAATATACTGTATAACTAGCAATGCTGGAACTTCACCAACAACAATATTCATATATACAGGCTGTCCCACGAGGAAAGGGCATAACTTTAGGTAACGATAACAAGGTATTCTAAGCCTAAATGTTCTATATGAAATATTCCAAATCTTGGACTTTTAGTTATAGAACATTTTATACTGTTACGTTACGAGCGGGGTTCGAACCCATAACATAAAGAAACATTCCATTGAAACCACAAAACGAGGTCTTATTATTTAGCCTCACAAAATGCGGAAAATATGACTATTATTTTCAGTCAAGAAGAAGTGGCATGTTAAACATCCACAAAACTAGTGACTTTCTTTGTAGTCACTAAAACCTTGGTAGGTGAAAAAGATGTGGCAAGTTCATAAAATATCAGTTGATATCAAATGGCTGTTCTAGCCTAAAAAACCCAAAGTTATTCCTTTCTCATCACTCGTTCAGAATTAGTTATCTTTAGTTACTTTGACTTAGATTTATCCCAACAATCAAAAGAATAATATATTAGCATATAAAGGTAAAATGTAAAGATTATGTAAAATAAAATTATAATTCATTTACATGATTAATTATACACAAAAGTTAATTCTAGTGAAAATATCAAAGTGAGAAACATTGATGTGAAATAATAAAGACATTCTTAAGAAATATAATACATAGTTATATAAATACCCTCCAAGAGAGTAAGGGAAAGTAATCAATAAACATAGAACAAATCCTAGGCTATACTTATTCAACTCATGGTGATTCTTTTACAAACGAACTCAGGTCAGGTCAGCTTAAGATGATGGTGGAGATTACACTACCTGCCTCAAGCAGAAAGTAGGCTTATGTACCCTTAGCTCACCTGGCTCTGATACCAAACTCTCGAACTGCATTAATCATCAACTCATTATATGCTTGCTGGATTAAAGTATTACTTTTACCAAGAACTCTATGATATATCTTGTAATCAATACTTATGATTAGAAAAGCCAAATACATTATTACCTAGTTATAATCAATATCATTCGTACGTCAGGCAACGAAGGAGAGAAAGAGAGTTGGAGGAAAAGGGGGAAAGGGGGGTATATTGAGGAGGAGCAAGGGTGTAGGGGAATAGGGGGGAGAATGGAATGTGGGGATTACTTGAAGAAAATGGGGGGGGGGGGGAGGAGAAAACTGCCTGCACTACCACCCAACACTGAATGGTACACTCTTGAACAAAAATATCTTCCTATATAAGATACTAAGCTGTCTACAGGTCAAATTAATGATACCAGGCTCATAACATTGCATACGATATTCAATCATAAATAATCAAAGATCGCATCCACCATAATAAGCACAATACCACAAATACAACCAGTGACACTTGAATAAAATAGAAATCCCTAACAATACCTAGAATACCCTGATTTATCATTTCCCAAAGTTAGGCCCTTTCCTCCTTGGGCACCCTGTATACGGTAGTTATCTAGTGCAAATACCTATGGACGACGTACGTTGATTTAGTGTTTAGCTAAAATAGTAATAACAGTCAGTCAATATATCAGCTGGTTAATATGTTTAAGTGACTATGCATATTGCAGTACAAAGTAAATCGTCTTCATCATCAATCAAACTAAGTAAATAGAAACACTTCTGTAGCATCAGATGTAGAAAGCCAATCCTTTAGGCCTACACAAACTAAAAGGAAAAAAACAGCGTCATCTTTCACTAATCTACTGGCATCTTCCTGTATTTACTTTGATTTTTTTCTTGGATGTATATTAACCCGGGAACGAGGCTGAGGCTCTTACGAGGTTTTACTGGGCGAAGGCGACGGAACTCTTAAGATCCATGGTCTAAAACAAACCTTTCAAAAGACCCCAGTGACACTCAAAACAAAGGAATATGTAATTATGTGAGATAATTCCCTTCCTTACCTCCTATCACTCCTCCCCTCCCCTTCAATTATCACCTATTTTTCCTCTTATTCCCTTGTTTATCAGTATATTTTCCACGCCAATATCCCCCACCCGGTTTCAAGTTCTAAGGGGACACATATAGAGATCGTGGCAAGAGAGAGACTTCACTTACAAAAAGGCAGTGTGGATCGATAAGTGAGAGAGGGAGGATGTTTGATGCGTCGGCTCTACTCTCATGAATGAATCGGTTGGCAATATTTCGTCTTTTTCACCCCCCAAATACTATTCCCACTTGTTTTATTACTGTTACATGTTAATATCTTCATATTAAACGTAAAACAGGCGTATATGAATAAGTAATAACGATATTTATCGGATAATGACGATTTTAGTCGGGAGTGTATGAAAATATCCTTGCCCGGCGGGCACTTTCAAATAACATAGGTTCGCCGTTTAAAGGTTAATGTCTATGTTCTACTAGACTTCGTATTTCTATTAACTAATATAGAAGAAACACAGACCTTTTAAAATTATATAAACATTAATAAGATATTCATAAATTTGCGTAAGGAGACTTACCCGGTAATGGTATGGTCAAGTAATAGTTTAGTATCAAAATGTTCATAAAATAAATATCACTATATAAAGACCTTCTTCGTTATTTTAAAGAGTTATATATATATATATATATATATATATATATATATATATATATATATATATATATATATATATACCGGTATATATATATATATATATATATATAAACCTAATTATGATTTCAATATTATTAGAATAGCTTCAGCAACAAATACTTTCACGTATCTCGTACTTACAATTACCTTTCATGGAATGCTCCAAACAAATGCCTTTGACGAGTGCCTCCCCCAGAGTTAAAAGAGTGACAAGACCACAATCAAGGAACGTTCGAACCCAAATGTCTGGATACACGGAGTTTGAAACAATTTAAGTCATAGAATGAGAGAAAGATGGATTCAGGGAGAGAGTTCCAGAGCTCAGCTGTTGAATAGAAGAAAGATTAGGAGTAATGTTTCAGTCTTGAGTTGGAGAGTTGTACAGGGTAGGGGTGGAAATGTGTTGTGAGACGGGTACTACGTACCCTACGTAGAGGAGGTGGTATGCACTGAGAGAGACATGAGGAACAGTGATTATTATAGTAGCGATAGAATAGCGACAGATGCAACATTGCGGTGAAGAGAGAGAAATTGCAGAGTTGGTGAGAGGACGTGAGTTAAATAATGATGCGAAAGGCTTTTCTTTCTACTTTGTCTGGAAGTGCTGTGTGAGGGGATCCTCCTCACACATGTGAAAACTATTCAATACAAGGACCCACTGTGCCCCTGTACACAGCAAGAAGCTGAACAGCGGTAAAGAACCCCTTGACGCGTTTGAGCACACCCAGCTTCTGAGAGGCCGCCTTAGTAAGACTGGTAATATGGTCCTTCCAATAGAGAGCAGAAGAAAAAGAGACACCAAAAATACTGAGAGAAGATGAAGGGTTGATTTTTGTATTGTTGAAGAATAAGGGATAGTAATCTGGGAGTTCTCGGCGGGTAGATAGATGAAGAAATTGGGTTTTAGAAGCATTAATGGTAACAAGTTTTTTTCTGCCCCAATTGGAGATGGTAGTTAGATCAGAAGATAAGTATTGTATGGCTTTATTATGTTTGCTTTTGAGGGATTGCTTGCTGGGGTGTTCTGGGTAGCTAATTGAATAGTGTGAGGTAGAGTTATCTGCATATGAATGGATAGAATTGGAGGTACAGTTGAGAAGATCATTTATGAAAATTAGAAAGAGAATAGGAGATAGGACAGATCCCTGGAGGAGCACCACAGTTGATACGATGAGGAAGTGAACGAAGGCTGTCCACAACCGCAGCTATGGAATGGCCGGAAAGGAAACTGTTACCACAGTTTGTCACCCCAGATGGAACGTCACAACGACCCACTTATACCAGGTTACTATTATGCTGCTGTCTCAACAGAAGGATTTGGGTGTGAATAGACCCGCGCGGGATTGATCTCTCGACCTTATGAATTTGGGTCCACTATACCACTGGTAACCATCTATAGATCTCCCTCCTATTCTAATACGACAAGCCCTATGTAATATTGCACTATATATAGTTAGTATTTAATGATTATATAATATTAGATACAACACGTTTAGATAGTTTCATATTCACTATTCCCTTCCTCCTGCTCCATCTCTATACTGTATATGTCCCTCTCTCATACTCTATAATCTTCTCTCTTCTGCTTTGTCATCCTAGAGTAGCGTGGCAAATCAAAATATAATTTGAAAAACAGCTACAGGACTTAAACACATCAGAATTTATTGGTAAATATTACGACATTACAACGTTAATTTTAAGAACAAACGAGTAGGTATGGAATGGATTTTGCACTGCGATTCCGAACCTTGTTGGCAATTAACTTATGGTAATGTGACCAAGTAAATTAGTTACTAGTGTGTATTATATTATCATATTAATAGTAACCCATTACAGTCTTAAATAGCCTATAATGTAACAGACCTATCAAATCATTTCACAATATGATTTTTATATGTAAGCTTAATGCTTGCAAATATAACCTATCAGTTGCTTATAGTTGCCCTATATTTTATTCATAGCAAAAAAAGGTTAATAATAATAATACACACACATACTATATATATATAGATAGATAGATAGATATATAAATTAATACAGAGAGACAGGGAGAGGGAGAAATCTATAGTTGTAGAAATATTATACATTGTGTGTGTGTGTGTGTGTGTGTGTGCACGTAAGCACACTTAGAGAGAGAGAGAGAGAGCGTGTCTCGGTTCATATTCGAACCAGCGATTACTTGGAGAAATGAGTGTGAAAGGGGGAGGAAGTTTTTAGACAGTTGCCAGCCAATATTTTTCTTTTCTGGCTTGTACGCGCTATAAGTGCGGTAAACTGTACATCGATGATATCTTCGTGCGGGTGAAGGACCTGGGCGAACTCAGGGACCTCCAGCAGCGCTTCATGGCCGCCTCCGGACTCAACTTCACATACGAAGAAACCACCGATGGACATCTACCCTTCCTCGACCTCCTTGTCTCCCTCCACGACCACGGCTTCAAAACTACTGTGTACACCAAACCTACTAACAATGGCCAATGTCTTAATGGGGAAAGTGAATGCCCTAAACGATACCTACAGTCCACCATCGCTGCCTATGTCAGGAGAGCCCTCACCCATTGCACCACCTTGAATGACACACACAATGAACTGGAAAGGCTCACCCAGGTCCTAGTGAACAATGGGTATTCCAACACTGACGTCACCAATGTCATCAACCACCACCTAGAAAAATGGTACAAACAAGACCCCCCTAGCACCAACCCGGCCAATGACATTACATTTTTCTACAGAAACTACATGTCTTCCGACCACACAACAGACGAATCCATTATGAAAGAAATAATTAACAAAAACGTCCTCCCCACCAACCCTGACAATAAAATCAAACTCATTATTTACTACAAATCTCCTAAGACCTCCAACCTTGTCCTCCGTAACCGCCCCATTTCCACCAACCAACCGAAAGACGATCATTTGATATACCAGCATACTTGCACCTCTAGGGACTGTGGACCCCTATCCTATGTTGGAATGACACAGACTCGCCTTTCCCGTCGACTAACCCTCCACCTTCAATCTGGTGCTATAAAAGATCACTATCAAGCCCCCCACCATCTTGCCCTAACTCGCGCCGACCTAGACAAACAAACCACCATACTCGACAAAGAATCAGACCCCAGAAGACTAGCTGAAGCTCTATACATCCAAACACTCAACCCCAGCATCAACAACCAAACACATGACCTTCAAATTCTTCCTTCAGGCAAGCACTACAGGCATGCTGCCCCCCCTCCTCTCGCCCCGTGCCCCCCTCCCTTACGCTTCCACGCTCAGCACACAACTGACAACACCAACCAATCACAGCCACCCACAGCCAACAACCAACCACCGATAAAATTTAGTGCCCGTCTCGCGAATAGACTGCCTTCCACCAATGAACAGCCACCACACACCCAGTAGCTCCGCCCACCTCCATCTACTTGATCCTCGAATTTTGTATAAATATGATGATTTGTCCCTATTCTGACCACTGTTGACTGACCACTCACTTCCGTTCCGTTCCGTGCTCTGATTGGCCGAAGCTGCCAGCAGCATCTTCACGGGACAAGAGTGCTGAGCAGTGATTGGCTGTCACATCATCAGGCGGACACCAATCCAAACACTGACCAGACCCTCATCCTGCATTATCTTTTCAAACTAACATAGACAATATCCTCAATAAAAAATAACTTTCACTCATTTCAAAATCAAAAAATAATGTTGTAAGCACACAACCGCCACTAGAGTCCCTCTCACAGTACCCAAACAGAACCCTGAGGCTATAAGCACAAGGGGGCCCCTTAGCAAGGGTGGAGAGGGGAACTGAAAAGGGTAGGCACCCAGCTGGATAGGGTTAGGAATAGGCTACCCATACAGGAAGATCCCCAATTTCAGGTTGACTCTTGCTCTCCTTCAGAAGGCGACGGGACACTCTTCCTGACCAGGTTTGGGGATTAGGCAGGAATTGTGCTTACAAAATTATTAAATAATCTAAACATTAAAAACTAATAACAATCAATATCAGTCACTTTAACATCAAGATAAATTTGCCAACTCCAATCAAACAACAACAACATGCAGGATCCAAGCGAATAACATGGGGATAATAAAAATCAAGCACTGTACCCCTCAGGAGAGGGGGACAAAACTCAAGCTAACAGAACTACTAGGTACAAAGGACATACACATCACATCAGTCAGAGAAGCCGCAGGAGGACTAGTCATAACAACCAGCAATGATGACGACATCAACAAGATCCTAACATCCGAAACCATCAGGACCCTTGAGGAGAACGAGTTCACCCCTGTTATCCCCATTGAACTCCGATGCAACGCAGTGTAATATGCACCAACCTGGACTCCCTGGCATTCGACAACGACCCAGATCACATCAAACAAGAAATAGAGGCTAGAAACTCACCATGGGCCAAGGTTCTAAGCATCTACAAATTCCCAAACCAGCAACCCAGAAAATCCAACTCTCTCAAGATCGAATTTCAAGACTCACTCATGGCTCAGCAAGCCATCAACAATGGACTCAAGATATTTTACCTATCAATTACGGACAAACAAATCAAACAAGAACGTTTCACCCCTATACAAACCTGCATGAGATGCTACATGATGGAAGACCACCCCACCTGGGAATGTCTCAAGCCAAGAGAATTCAAAATATGCTCCGAATGCAGCTCCAATGCCCACACCTGGCGGGACTGCCAGAACACGCTCAAGAAATGCGTGAACTGCGAAGGAGAACACTCCACCCTCGCCATTAAATGCCCAAAAAGGAAAGACGTCGTCAAGCAAAAAGAAAAAGTACATATCCAACCAGAAAAACAAAAGACAAAGACAACATACGCCAATGCAGCCAACCAACAACTCAATCATGCAACCAACACACCAACGATACTCAACATAAACAACCTGGACAAGGAAACAGCCTACAGTATTATCATAAAGGCATGTCAACAAAAATGCTACGCCTCAGGGATAGATTTCACAGAGTTATACCATAAAACCCTCAAAGAAAACGGACTCCCACTCATCAGAATTCCAGACTTCAATCAAGAGGAATCAGGAAGAGTGATCGAGCAAACCTTCACAGCCACCCAAGAATCAATAACAAAAAGAAGCAACCAAATACTCAACAACAAAAACAGACACAACCGCCAAGAGCCAAATGAGAAAGGGAACCAAACCACCGCCAGCCTACAGGAAGAAGAAGAAGAAGAAGAAGAAGAAGAAGAAGAAGAAGAAGAAGAAGAAGAAGAAGAAGAAGAAGAAACGGTTTACACCACAGAAACGGACAGCCAGGCCAGTACTAGCCTCCACTCAGAAGCATCCGTGGAACAAAACAACGAATCTCAAGAAGGAACAACCCCATCAAAAACAAGCACCCCATATCACAACAAACTCAGAAGCAAGACAAACAACCAAGAAATAGAACAGAAAATAGGTGATTTCGTAGAAGATCAAAGAACCAAGTCAGACCAATCTCATAGGACAGGTTCCCATGTTCCCATGCACAACAAAAAAGTAACACAAAACAAACAACAAATCAACCAAACTAACAAAATGGCTCAAAGACTCATAATAGCTCAACATAACATACTCTCTTGGAACACCAGAAAACATGAACTATCTAATACCTACCTAAATCTACATGCAGACATAATATTAATTCAAAGCCATGGCCTTAAAACTGGAGACAACATGCACATCCCCTGATTTAAGGTTATTCAATCAAACATATATGAACGCCACTCAGACGGTACAGCAATTGCTATTAGGCATGGACTACAGCACAAAATCACAGATAATTTCCTTGCCAACACCCTAGCGATAGAAGTACAGACAGACATAGGCTCAATCACCATTGCCACAGATTACATACCTCCTAGTAGACCTTTCATCCCAACCCCCGTCTATATTACTCTATTCAGAAAAAAACACTCCAGTATATCTATTCGGCGACTTAAACGCCAATCACCCAAACTTCGGATACAGAAACACCAATACTGTAGGAAGACAACTTCACAACCTAATCACAACACGAATCATACAACACATTGGACCACACTTTACCACATTTCACAACCAAAACACATCTACAACACCGGACATTATGCTGAGCAATTATCATACTTACCATCATCTCCATGCTAGCCGAGGACCACTAACCACGAGCGACCACCAAATTATAATCACAGAAATAAACTGCTATCCCATTATAATACCAATCCCTGACAGACCGAATTATAAAGCAGCCAACTGGGAAGAATTCCAAAACCACATAACAACACATACAACCAACAACACACCAGAACATATTTCTCTAGAAGAAATAGATCATGAAATTGAAGAATGGTATAACAACATCCAATGAGCTACCAAAGAACACATTCCTATGAAAAATCACAAAACACTCACAGGAAAAAAACCCTCTCACAACACTCAAATAACAATCCAACAATACAACACATTAAGACAACATGCAAGCATACACGGATGGACAGCAAACCACTATAACAGATACAAAAATCTCTAACATAGATTAAAACAAACACTCCAAGAAGAAAGCAACACCAACTGGGCTAATAAACTTGTACAAATTTCCGACGCATACCCTGATTCTCAAACATTCTGGAGAAAGATAAAAATCTCTCACTGGCGAACCTCCCCCCACAGCACACTACCTTTTAGACCAACAACAAAACAAAATCACTGACATACCACAACAAGAAAGACTACTCAGAGACATCTGGGAAAAAGTACTAAACGAAGAAGAGGAAGATAGCGATGATGAAGATGATAATGTTAACATAGTAAACAACTTCATACAAAACAATTGGCAAAGAACAACCCCCTACCATACCTCAGACCCTTCCAGACTTCAAATTCACTGCCCCCTAACTAGACCCATCACCAATTATGAAGTCATCAAAACCATCATAAAATAAAAAAACAAATGTCCAGGTAAAAGCGGTATTAATAAAGTCATAATGTCAAACCTTCCCGAACCCGCCATCACAAAATTCACCTGGATCCATAACGCATCGCTATCGGCAGGCTATTTCCCAGATGCCTTCAAAAAATCAATTCTAAAACTCATTCCAAAACCCGGAAAAAACCCACACCTTCCCACAAATTACCGACCCATTTCTCTTCTGGAAGTCCCTGGAAAGACCTTTGAGAGAATCACTAACACAAGCCTCAGAACACACCTCGAATCAAACAATCTTCACTATAACATCAATTTGGCTTCAGAAGCCAAAGAGGAACAACACAGGCACTAACACTAATAACAGAAGAAATAGCAAACAGCAAAGCAGACGGAGGACAATGCCATCTTGTCCTGAGGGACATAACCAAAGCATTCGATAAAGTTTGGCACCAAGGACTAAAACAAAAAGTACTTCAGCTCAACCTTCCCTCTATCACTGAGACACTCCTATGCGATTTTCTCAATGATAGAGAGGCACAGATCAAAATAGGTTCATTCATCGGAGACAGCTTTGTCACCACTTGCGGCGTCCCTCAGGGAAGTGTCTTGTCCCCAACACTATTCACAATATACACACGCGACACCCCAGAATCTCTCACAGGTCTAAACATCAGCTATGCCGACGACATCACCCAAATAATCAGTTATGAGGGGAAGTCCATGCATCTGATGAACTCCAGAACCAGAAGAGAAGTCGAAAGACTCAACAATTTCATAAAACAGTGGAAGATCAAAACAAACACTAATAAATTCACAGTCATTCCTCTCGGATCTAAGAGAAACGAGAACCTTGTCGTTGATGAAGAACTAATACAGTTCCAACCCAACGGCAAGGCCCTCGGCCTAAAAATTTCAAACACTAGCTACATATCAAACGTCAGTGAGAGAAAAGGAAAAGCAATCCACGCCCTCAGCAAACTCTTTAGACTAAGAAACTTAGAAACGAGAATAAAACTCCATCTAATCAAAGCACTAGTACTTCCAATCTTAGAATACCCCCCAATCCCCACCATTGCCTTAAGCAAAACTCAGATACAAATTCTACAACGAGTGCAAAACAAAGCCCTGAGATTCGCAACCAACACACCCTTACGCTCACACCACCCAAGAACTTCACCAGGCAAACGGCCTTCTCCCACTTAATATAAAATTATATTACCAAGCCAAAAAGATATGGCAGACCATAGAAGCCATAGACGAAAACACATACATCACAATAATAGACAAAAGACAACACATAAGACACTTTAACAGAAACTTTCCAAGTAGCCTCAGTATCATAAACGAAGAGGAACCAGACCCTATTTATACCTAAATTCTTATCAGCTAGCTAGCTATCCTGACAGCAGGACCCACCTTAGCTTAGCTACAAATGCAACTAAATAAATAAATACAGGAATTTAAAGCACTGTCACTAGCTAGGACCATAAGTCCTCAAACTTGCAATTACCACAGCTTAAGCCCATCTTGCAACATGGGCACAGAATAGGTTTAGCAAACAGCCCTCAACACCATTGTAATTTGCCATAGAAATTATATATCACAGATTAGATTTAGCAAACAGCCCACAGCACCATTGTATTTTGCCACAGAAAAATTATATTGTAAAATTATGTGAACAATAAACAAACAAAAACAGCAAGGTGGCCGGCCCACCAACTTTACTCTTCCACTGTATTTCATCTTTCCTACTTTCTCTTCCACCCACCCACTCTGTGGTGCCTCTCTTCACCCCCATACCTTAAAAAAAAAAAAATAAAAAAAAAAAATAAAAATAAAAATAAAAATCTAATCATTACCTCTCCATTCCCTGAAGATGCAAGATGTTTACTTGTGAAACGTTGGATCCACCATGAATTTTGCTAACCTTTTGTACCTCATCTCTGAACCCCAGAGGAAAATTGTTAGACCTATTGAAGGCTGTAACAATAAAATCCTGAATGCTGAAACTGCTATTGCTTTTAACCTCGTCTGTTTAAAAGAGAATCTATTACCTGGCTATACTAACATATAAATATATATATATATATATATATATATATATATATATATATATATATATATATAATTATATATATATATACCCGGTATATATACATATATATATATATATATATGTATATATATATATATATATATATATATATATATATATATATATATATATACACTATATACAGTATATAAATATATAAACACATATATATATACCGGTATATATAATTATATATATACATAATTATATATATATATATATATGTATATATATACAGTATATTATATATATATATATATTGGCATTGGTGTTTTTACCACCCTCCCAGCCCTTTTTGTCGATAGTCTTCTTCCTTCTCCGTCTTGTACTTTCGAGTATATATTTTCCTTCTTCTCAGGGTAGCCAATAAATCCTTCTGAAACAGCCACACCTCTCTCTGCCGGCCTCCCACTCACCTTGTTCTTCCGTTTTCCCGAGGATATGGACCCAACCACTCTCTAATCTCACCATGAAGCCACTTAGGATAACTCCCGTTTTGGTTTAAGGGTACAGATAGGAATGAAGATATTATAAAAATGCGTTAAACTCCAAGAAAGAATCCGAGAAAAGAAAGGCAGAAGAAAGAAGGAGAAAGTATAATAGGAGGGAGAGTGAGGAGGAGGAGAAATGTGAAGGAGACATAACGGAAAAGGTAAGAGAAAATTAAGGGAGATACGATGAAGAAGAGTAAAAAAAGATCAGGAAACATAAGATGAAAATAATCATGAAGAGGTATACGGAAACGAGCAACATGAAACCAAATAAAGGTAACTGAGGACTGGATGTAGTGAAGGTACCTGAGGGAGAACATTTCATAACAACATACTCTACTGAGGACTGTAGGTAGTGAAGGTAACTGAAGGAGAACATTCCATAACCACATACTCCACTGAGGACTGGAGGTAGTGAAGGTAACTGAGGGAGAACATTCCATAACAACATACTCCACTGAGGACTGAAGGTAGTGAAGGTAACTGAGGGAGAACATTCCATAACAATATACTCCACTGAGGACTGGAGGTAGTGAAGGTAACTGAGGGAGAACATTCCATAACAACATACTCTACTGAGGACTGTAGGTAGTGAAGGTAACTGAGGGAGAACATTCCATAACAACATACTCTACTGAGGACTGTAGGTAGTGAAGGTAACTGAGGGAGAACATTCCATAACAACATACTCTACTGAGGACTGGAGGTAATGAAGGTAACTGAGGGAGAACATTCCATAACAACATACTCTACTGAGGACTGTAGGTAGTGAAGGTAACTGAGGGAGAACATTCCATAACAACATACTCTACTGAGGACTGGAGGTAATGAAGGTAACTGAGGGAGAACATTCCATAACAACATACTCCACTGAGGACTGAAGGTAGTGAAGGTAACTGAGGGAGAACATTCCATAACAACATACTCTACTGAGGACTGTAGGTAGTGAAGGTAACTGAGGGAGAACATTCCATAACAACATACTCCACTGAGGACTGAAGGTAGTGACGACTGGAGGTAGTGAAGGTAACTGAGGGAGAACATTCCATAACAACATACTCCACTGAGGACTGGAGGTAGTGAGGACTGGAGGTAGTGAAGGTAACTGAGGGAGAACATTCCATAACAACATACTCCACTGAGGACTGAAGGTAGTGAGGACTGGAGGTAGTGAAGGTAACTGAGGGAGAACATTCCATAACAACATACTCCACTGAGAACTGGAGGTAGTGAAGGTAACTGAGGGAGAACATTCCATAACAACATGCTCCACTGAGGACTGGAGGTAGTGAAGGTAACTGAGGGAGAACATTCCATAACAACATAATCCACTGAGAACTGGAGGTATTGAAGGTAACTGAGGGAGAACATTCCATAACAACATACTCCACTGAGGACTAGAGGTAATGAAGGTAACTGAGGGAGAACATTCCATAACAACATACACCACTGAGGACTGGAGGTAGTGAAGGTAACTGAGGGAGAACATTCCATAACAACATACACCACTGAGGACTGGAGGTAGTGAAGGTAACTGAGGGAGAACATTCCATAACAACATACACCACTGAGGACTGGAGGTAGTGAAGGTAACTGAGGGAGAACATTCGATAACAAGACACGGAACTCCTCATTCACGAATATGTTGGTCACGTTCGCTTCTTGGCTTCCTCGAACTCCTGTCATTTAACTATAGATATATATTTTTCCTGTAATTGTATGTTATTCATTTTCGGAGTTTTCGTTTGTTATTGGGAAATAACAATATAAATTTAAAAAGAAGTAAGTAAATGATTTGTAAATTATGTGGACCAAATACTATATCAAAATATAGTATAAATAAATTACGTTGTAATTCCCGAGAATGTCACGAATTACTAGATGAACTTGCCCGGGCTTGACATCTACCAATAACATTCTGACAGTGCGGACTCAATCAGCTGACCCATTGATCAGCAGCCGTGACACCCTACTGACTATGCCACGGCTCGTGCAAGTAAATTACATTAACCCTCAACCGACGGTGAACATCATATGACAGGAAAGAGAATATTAGCCACCCGTGCGGTGCACATCATATGACGGGTGCCATTTTGAGGACGTTATGAGCTACAAGAGAGAGTCCACGCATTGGGGGGACAATAGCCGGCCTCTGACCGCTCGCTGCCACCTTCGCGCCATCACTGACATGTACTGTGTCTCGTCCCCACCTCCGTACCTTGCGCAACAAGGTAAACCTGCGAAAAATACCTTATTTTAGGATATTTTCACCTCTGGTTACACGATCGTTGCAAGAGAACCTGTGGTCGTACAAGGATGATTCAGGTGTCATTGGAAAGTTCTATTATCGCCTTTTACCGGATATATATAGGGCGGGTGCCCAACCCCAAAATGGGTTGAAATAGGGGAGCTATCCCCCCGCCAAAGGCGGCTTTCTAGGGCCTTTCCTAGCTGATGCTGAGAGGATTGGGTTCTAGTCATGTGGTGATGGGCTGGTCTATCAGAGTGAGAGCTGTTACGTCCTGGGATATATAAACACTGGGCTCTTTCTATTGGACTAGGTATGCGGCAACAAGCAACAACGGAAAACGCTAGATCCAACCCTTATCTATAAACCCAGGCAACAAACCACCCTAAACCGTCAAGAGTCCTGCCTGGACAACGAGGTATCCTATGACTCGGTTACAGGGTGCACGCACTATAAACTGCTGATAGTCAAGCAGGCTATATAAAAGATCACACAATTAAGTTGACTTAAAGCTTCAAGGAAAAGATAGATAACGGAATTAAATTGCAGAAACAATTTAATAACAAACTAGAAGAAAGTACATTTAACGTTACGTTAATTAATACAACTAATCACCCCTGTGTGAAAGAAGGTGAAAGCAAACAGTCCTCAAAACATCGTACAGGTAGACAAGATGTGGGTTTCTAAACTGCATGTGGCTACTGTAGGATCTGATGCTTAGCAAAGAAAGTACGTTACGGATTTAGAGAACTCTTAACTCATAAGCAGGAAAAAATACTAGTGATAGGCCATACAGTGTATAATGGCATAGGTATAATTAAATAAAGGCAGCAACTCGCAACATAACCACATACAGGTGTGCTTCTCACTCTTAGTCAGGCAAGCCTGCTCGGACAGAGTCTCTAAGCCACACCCTGACTCATAATGCTCACAAAAACGGTAAACTGTGGCACAATAACAAGCATACAGAGATAATAAACCCCTAGCTGTTAATCTGCCAGGTGGCAGAGGTCTAGCCGGAAGGATATAGGCTTCGGATACCCGGGCTGAGCCATCTGCTCTAGCCTAGGGACGTTCCCAAGTCTGTGCGCCAAATTACTCTAATTGAAAGGGTGCTCTCTTGAGAGACTCAGATCGCAAGTATCTGACTCTCTCCTGGCGACCCTAAAACAAAAGCAAGACGTGCTAGCGCAGTGCTGAGTGGACTAGGCAAGGGCCCTCACACAACACAACACTAGACACACAGGGACACAGACAAGAAAATGCCCCCAGACTCCCACGGGTATCCTAGTAAAGTCGTGCGGGTCCACAGGACTCGCACCAGCAGACTTTACTTAAAGGATCGCAAAAAGCCTCCCCTCCGGTCTAGCCCCTGCTAACCTGACACAAGAACACACTAGCAAGCATGAAACCACCAAATATGAGACAACAAAAAAGCTTCCTAGGTCTCATTAACAATTACGTCTCTGCATAAGGCCCAAAATCCTATCTAGTTATCTGAGAGCTCGTCGTTAATACAATAATAGATAAGGTCTATCAAGGGGATGGATAATTAAATAGATTGGTGAAGTAGTGGAAGGAAGGTATACAAAGTAAGAGAGAAAGTTTCTAAGGGGGGTTGAGAGGGATAGATATCAAGGGGGTCCGAAGGGTATGACAGTGAGGTGAGCTCTGAGTCTTGAATCTGTCTGGACCCCGCCCTAGGCATGCAGAATACATCCCATGCTTGGCAACACTCAACACAGTTGCCGGGTCAAAATCCTGTACCCCGTGCGTGAGTCGAAACTAAGCCTAACGTTGCAATCAAATGCATATGGCAACGCTTCAGGCTCGTCCCAAGCTGGCAAGCGAAGCAACGTCCCAAGCCGGTCTCTCTCTCCCGCTCGTCTCCTCCCGCCCTCACTAGACTTACATCTTTTATATTATAATGAAACAATCAACTATCGAGAATAAAATATACTAAGATGCGTTGGTTAAGAATAAGGGCAGCTACAAGCTGTTAGTTACATTGTCGTAGGATATATACTAAGGAAAAGCCGGCCGGCCGGCTGCCGCCAGCCGGTTTCTAAACGGCTGGGCAGCCGATGCGCGCGCATGCCCGCACGTGGCTACTATGCAGAAGCGTCACAGAGCTGAGCAATCTCTGCCATACCCATAGCTTACTCTGACTTTTCCTTTAACTTATATATTTTCTAGATCTCAAGTGACGGCGTCTCTTCCGGGGATTGACCTCCCAATCTACCAAGATTGGAAGCGAAAGCGTCACATTTTTCCATTGCCCCACTTTCTCTTCATAATTACTGAGGGGCACAGGGCCCTGGGTGGGGCTTTGGTTTCCTGAGCGTTTCCGCATTCTCCTCAGCCCCCCGCCATGGAGTGGCTTCGGTCACCCAGGCTTTATTGTGGTCGGCGGGGAGGGTTCTGTGGGGGCACTCGGTTGTGGCCTTGGAATTGCTCGGGGCCTTGGGGCTGTTCGGCCAGGCAGCTTGGGGAACAACAACAACAACAACAACCGGATATATAATTGTATTGCACTCTGGCTCTTGCTTGTGCATGAAATACAGCATGGAATGAAGCTCGTTTTCGGTAAATATACCCGCCCAGCAATACGGTCATGTAAACAAGCATGCCTGCTTTTAGGGAGTTAATCACAGGACGAACATCCAATATGTATGGCGTGTTTCTCCTGAGTCTACTCAATTGAAGATGTGAAAGATGGAAACAATACACTATTTATACCGTATCTCAATTATAATATGTCTGTGTGACAACGACTTATCAAATCATTAATCACTTGCAAATATAGCAAATGTTGAAAACTGCATGATAACTGAGACATCTTCCAAGGAGAACATACACTCCGTACCGGTATTTGTTTTAGCAAAAGTAATTGCATATACTAGCCACAAGTAAGATATGTCTATAAATATATTCACACTTATGGCCAACCACTCAATGTTCAGCACAAAATCCAAACAAATTTCTAGTAATTCAACATGAAATAGTATTTCAACAAACCCAGAGCTCAATCATATTTTTGAAATGTGTCGAATGAAATTGACAACAATTAAGACGATCAGATACGCACCAACAATCAATCCTTCACCCACACAAACAGCCAATCGGTAGCATTCAAGGAGACTACGGCAGGACTTACCTCTGACCGGGTATAGGCTATCCTAGAGTTTACTATACCCCTTTGAAAAGACATTAGCCTAACCTAACAACCTTACCTAACTTATCGTAGTATTATGGGTGGGGGCTGCCACCCGCACACCCCCGCTGTTTGACATCTTTGACTTGAATTTTTGGTGTATTTGTATGTGAAGTGGGTATTTTTTCAATTTGTCGATAACGAAAATCCTCCATGCAGACTATATGGAGAAAAATATGGCGAATATATTGGTGCCTATTTTCCCTAATAAATTGTTTCTCATAACGCTGCATTAGTGTCCTTTAAAATAACCATATAGGTTTATTTATACAACAATGCAACGGTTACATAATCGTTTTGTATATGGCAAGGTTGGAATTCATTTGTTGTTTCTTGTCAGATATTTTAAGTTCCTTACTGCAGGCAATTATTATAACAAGTACTGTAATATATTTGCTAAAATAGATAATAAACAAAGACCAGCAAATGAGAACATATAATTAACGCAAATGTCAAAGACTAAAACCAAAATTGATGAACGGAATAATAAAAGAAGAACGACAAGCACCTAACAATTAAATATTATCAAGACTAGAATAACAAAGTTAGGAAATACAAAGTTAATGTGTGTAATACGACAGCTCTTATATTTAGACCAATATTTATATATCATATACATTAATCAATGTTAGACTATTATATCAAATAATTATATATGTATTATGTAATGTGTTCTGGGAAGAAGCAATTTTAAATGTACCCATCACTAGCTCCTAAATTAAAACTTCCAATTAAACGAGGATTTCAGAGATTAACATGTTCCTCTTACTTCTACCCGTGACTCTCTCTCTCTCTCGTGTTCGTTTTCATATCGTAATTTCGCTAATATACCAAACTTTGCTATACATACCTACGTACAGTTGTTGACATAAATACACACATACTGTATTTTGACAGTTGAGGGAGAATGATTGATATGAGTATTCTGAAATACATATAGGCTAGACAGATAACCACAATTATGTAGTCCGAGGGGCCCTACGATAGGTAAATGAAGTAATAGTAGGCTAACCATATCGCCCGATATCATACATATCCACAAACAAAATCGTGGTCCCACTTTCATTATACCCCTTCTGTACCAGCGACGGTAGGGAGCCGTCAGTAGATAAATCACTCCCCAGTCCCAGCGACAGCAGGGAGCCGTCAGTAACTTTCCTTGTAACTGCCAGTATCAGGCAGTGCCTGGTACCACGTCCGTTTGAGCACTGCTCTAAAGTTGGCAACACTTCTCAGCTTTTATCCAAGCCTCTGAAGGCTGGGAGAGCCAGTATTCCTTCATCTTTTGAGGTGATAGGTTGTTCAATCTTGCCACTTTGGCCACATTGCTTGGGACTGGGGGGGGGGGGGGGGGAGGACTTTTATTACTGTACCCTACGGTACAGTAGGGGTTAGGCATTGCTAATATTTAATAGTGGCCCCTCCATCATTGACGATATGGCTATTAGTATAATAGTCTCCCATCAAACACTGCGGTCGCTAGTTTGAATCTACCATGCGGGAGGACAGGAGTACTAACCTCATAAGCGTATTCTCTTATGGAATTGTCTTTATGATTGGGTACTCAATACGAAAAAACTTTGTAAAAAATAAAAAATAAAAAATGTAACTTAATAATTGCTATACTCAAGCTCTCCCATGCGTGGATTTCTTGCGTGTGGATTCCTGACGCTGGCCCTCTAGCGGCCATACTTCCTTTCTCCTCCCGCGTCCGTTCCGTGAGGGTGGGTTACTCTGTGCTCCTGCTTCATTCTTCGTTCGATCGCTTCTAGTGAGTCCTTGCTCATTCGTATACATCTGAGTTGTATTGAAGATGTTTTTAGATTAGCTAGCACAGACTACCCCATTGGTACGTCCGCAGGAGGTTGGTAAATTAGGGTACTATTGTAACAGGCACCTACGTATCCCAGGATCATCGCGCCATGTTTGTTATTGTGTGTTTTGTTTTGCGCCTTTAGCTTTCTGAAAGTTATTTAGGAGGGTACCATTCCGCAAGTTTATGCTTCAAGCCGTCATTATGAGGTAGTTGCATAGTTTATTTTAGCAGATGCTCTAGTTCAAGGGTTGCCACACGTGGTGTGGAATCTTCTGGAGTCCGTATTTGCGCGTGGGCCCCTATCGTGGGCCTCTGCCTCCTCGTGCTGCTGCTGCTGAGTATTCGGAGCATCTGGTTGCAGCCACCTTGATGTTTCGTCGTCACCTCATGGTCAGCCTCATTAGGGGTCTCCAATGTAGGCGAGGGGTTATTTATAAATTATAAATTAAGCTCTATATATGTGTAAGCTTAATACTTTCCCCTACATATTTGTATTTTGCATGTGTGCTTTCATGCTTAAGGGGTTTGGGAGATGTCCCGTTTATTTGGTGGGGTTTTTGGAGGTATTGGACTTTCCCAGATAAGTCCTCACCTCTGAAAATTTTGGTTTGTTTTTCCGGCGGCTTTCTCAGCAGAGCCGGCGTTTTCTCGTCTCAGACAATAAGAAACCAACCAAATGTCCCGGCGTGGTGTGCTGAACCACGAACCTTCCGGCGGAATATGCTAAATTCTTAAGGGAGTCAACTCGGCCCACCGAGTGAACTCGCCCTGACCGATATAGCCTCACGCAGTAACTTCTCTCGCCCGGCGTAACAGTCAAGTGAGCTTAATCATGACTCAAGTCATGAAGCGTGTTAACTATCTATCTAGTGCAAATAGTCAATGATAGTCAACCGCTTGAGGTCGGTTGGGCCAGTGACACTTTGTCACAGGTAAGCAGTTCATAATGTATGATAAAAGAAAGACCATAAAATAAATATCAAGGTTAGAGTAGCAGTGGCTATTACTAATTTTCCGGCGGACTTGAGGTGTAATGTGTTAACACCTCTCAGGTTATCCTTATGAGCATTGATTCCTGGAAATTTTCTATTTCCAGAGTCTCAACACTTCAGTAGTAGCGGTCCCGGCAGCAGAGGAGTAGCCGCTTCCGGCAGGGGTGGGGTCCCTAGCTCCATCATGCCTCGCTTTGACCTTTGCGCTATGCCTACCTGCTCTCTATTACCAGTTTTTACCCACAATTATATGTATAAAATGTGTAAAGTGTCTTGATCACTCAAGGGGACTATGGGTGTCTAAACGGTGTTCCATGTGTTCTGAGTTACGAGCGGCGGTGTTTGATAAGAGAGATTTGTCTTACTTAGCAGCCTTGAAGGAGATCAAGTCAATTTTTAACGTTTATGCGAAAGACACTGCTCATAAAGCTCTCCATTGTGATGACGAGGAATTCTGGGAGAACCTCGTCATTAAATCTCCATTAGTTAAGTCAGCTCCGGCCAAGTCAACCAAACCTAAAATTAAATCGAAAGTACTTTCCATGCAGGTAGTATCGAGTAGTGAAAGCGACAGTGCCGAGCCCCCCCACCCCCCCCCCCCCCTTCCCCGACCGGCCTAATAGGAGACGGTCGCCTTCGCCAAAGCGCAAATCTAGATCGTGTTCTAGATCTCCTAGGAAACAGTCCCGACATTCTTCCGTCGAGTCTTCGAGGTCGACAAAACGCCGGAAGGAGGGCTCTGCTTCTTCAACACCGTCCACTTCAAGTCATTTAAGTGCCCGTACGGTTATTTCACAACCACTTCCCCAGCCCTTGCCGGGGTCGCGGCCAACTCCCTCCACTCCTACCTCTTTAACGTCTAACGTCCAATCTGGCGGCTCAGAAGTAGGGGCAGAGGGGATGGAGTCTAGTCCCAGGGATGAACAATCTTTGAGTGAGCCGCAAGAGTTTACATTCGCCATTCCTAAGCTAAGTTATGTGCCACGTAAAGGTCCCCCGGTTAAGAGAGTGTTAGCGGATCAGTATAGGGGTTCTCCGTCTTGCTCACATCAATTTTTTGATAACTCTCAGGTGATACAGGATTCCCAACCACCCGCGGCACAAAGCCGGGGTATCTGGAGACAATCAAAACCCTAACAGGTTAATGTTCAGGACAGGGATATTGAACAAGTAGATATCATACCCTCGTCAGTCCCTGATCTAGTGTGGCCGGCGGCGGCCCCAATGACTACTCCCTGGCTGCCAACACCGGAAGTGATGGAACTGCCAGAAGTGCCGGAGATGATAGAACTGTCTTCAGCTCAGCCAACTAATAATGAAGTAGAATCAGAAGGTGGGCCTCAGTCCTCTCGAGGATACCACGGTAAGTGTGTTACTACTGAGGAACTACATGATATTCTCCACAGAGTAATGCAACAGTATCTGCTACCTCCTTCTCAAGCTCCTTCCACTAGCATATCGGTAGTTCCCCCACTTGAGTCTGTGGTAGGGCCGTTAGAGCCCTCAGGTGTTTCACATCCCCATTCCTCTTTGCCTTTGGTTAACGTAATGCCGGCGACGACCACGGCTAGTAGCACGACAATGCCGGCCTCCTTGACTACCACTAACGTCCGTGTCATTACAGACGTTGTATACTCCTCCCCCTCTTGATAAGCCTCACCAGAGGAGAGGCCCTATGCCTCCCACCTTGGACCGGATTGCTCATGGGTTCAGTCAATACCTCAGAAACCGCACCTACCGCACAAGCTACCGTATCGGGGGAACTACCGGTACCTAGTGAGTGGACCATTGAGTATAACAAGAGTAGAAAACTAAGAGCTAAGAATGTCCAAGGAAGGTTATTAGATGTTACCATTAACACCTTACGAGCGTCCTAGGCGGTAATTTATATGTACCGCCCAGCGGGGTGTTTTTACCCTAAATAGGGTTGTTTACGTGATCATTTTCATGCCTAACTAAGACTCAGAGCGTAAAACAAGTATCTAACCCTGAAAGGTCATAAACAGAGCTTTCCAATGACACCCCAACCATCCTTGTACGACCACTGGTTTTCTTGCAACGATTGCGCAACACGAGTGCAAAAACCATGTAATTAGGTACTTTCTCTACATAATTCCCTGTGTAGCGAGTGTGAGGGGGAATGGAAGGGTGGTTTTCACTTCAGTTGGCCCACCGTGGTGGTGTGCGGCGGTCATAGCCTTACTACGCTCCTCACACCGCTCAGCTCTCTCTCTCTGCAACATTACGTGTTGAAAATGGCACACGACATAAGTTGTGAACCGCCACTTAGTCCAAATTTATTTTACACGACATAAGTTGCGCACCGCCAAAGAAGGGTTAAGGCCATCCCATCTGTTTATGGTGCTGATTTCGTTGTGTATTCAGCCTCCCCGGCGATACCTCTGGCCTCATCTGCAAAACTATCTGCTGACTGGTCAAGAAATGACGGCGTCAATGATATAAAAGCTCTACATGTACTTACGCCGGAACTGGATACAGTCCCGGTACTAGATCAGACAAACACACCAGTCTTCCAGGTGGGGCAGGTAGGTGTAGGTCCGTGGGTGGACTGGGAACTAGAGGCGCAGGTTTTTGCATCTACTATTACCACTAAATCCTCCCATCAGGTACCTCAGGAAGTTCATTCATGGTTCATTTACCGGTTAACAAAGCGGGCGGAGTGTCACCTGCGTTATTTGAATTCCTGGCAGCTCCCAAACTATCACTTTATGACCTGCAGGAACCTTTTTCCACACCCCCTCCGGCTCACTTAGGCAGAGACTATAAGCTACGCAATAAAGCTTATAGACTGTTTTCTCATTACCTCGTCAGTCGCCAGGTTGCCCAGTCACTCACGAGTACTATAACAGCCATATCAGACCAACATGTAAGGAAAGCCACGGACTTGTCACGCAGGCTCCTTCTGCAAAATTCTATTCAATCCTTAGGTGATATTAGAATAGCTATCATGGAGGCGGTTAGAGCAAGACAAGATCTGAGGGTGTACTTGGTAAAGAAGTTGCCGGAGGACATAGCCCGCCGAGTAAGTCTTTCCCCGGTATTACCTGCACCACTTCTTCCCCCAGAAACATGGAGTATTGTTTTCAATTTGGTAGATTTGTGGAAGCAGGGTACCTCCCTGCCAAAGAAAGAGACCTTTAACCCTCTCCGACATATGACGTTTATGACGCGATTTTGAGCCTATTAGGGATACTTTAAAGCCTTTGTTACCATCAGGAGTATTTAGAAACCTTTAGTTTAGTTACTTCAACCTCTGCAGTTGTCTTTGAGTTAGCTGTGGGCAGAAAACTAATTTTGGAGAGGTAATTATAAGAGTGAGAGAACTCTATTTCTTATTGCTCATCTGGCAACCTCTGCGTCATATGTGCGTGAAAGGGTTAAGAAACCTTACTCGAAACCTAAGAGCGGCGGGAAGCCCCAACCTACTCAAACTAAACAGTCCTTTCGAGACCCAAGGCCTCCTCAGCAGCAGGGAGGTACTCAGCACAGACCTAGGCAGGGGAAACAGTCAGGCTATAGAGGTAAGTCATACCAAAAGCCTACTCAAGGACAGACGCATGCCAAACCTAGCCAGCCATCTAACCCCACTCCGCCGCCACCACCAAAAAAATTGTCAGTTACTCTCTCTCCCTCCCAGGGCCTACCGCAGGCGAGTTGGACTCGAGAGTTGTCCTACCGGACAGACCCAGTACAGTAACTGGGTCATTCCGAGCATGTAATAGGGCTTGGCCCCGGCGGTCATGGGCCAGGACAGTGATAAGCAAAGGCATATCTTGGAAGTGGCTCCGGAGACCTCGTTTACGTCAAACTCTAGAATTCAACAATGTTTCTTTAGAGGTGGAGTCACTTATCCAGGAAATGATCAACAAGCAAATCATTGTCCAAGTAGATCCAACTTGCCCTGTTTTCACTTCCAGACTCTTTCTAGTGCCAAAGAGGGACAGTGTGCAGATGCGACCAGTAGTCGATCTCTCGCGTCTGAACACACATATTCACAATTCACACTTCAGGATGCTTACAGTGAATCAAATCAGGCTCTCACTCCTGCCGCAATGCTGGATGTGCTCATTAGACCTGAAAGACGCATATTGGCATGTCCCTATAAACAAAAGGTTCCAAAAATTCCTCGCCCTGAGGATCAGGCAAGAGACTTACGTCTTTCAGAGAATGCCTTTCGGTTTGAACCTGGCACCGAGAATCTTTACAAAATTAGTCCGGCAGGCCCTCATGCCCTTGGTAGCCCAAGGTATCAAGGTGTGGTGGTATCTAGACGACTGGCTAGTAGTGGCGGAGTCAGAGGAGTTATGTCATTTTCATGTTGAGCAAGTATTACATCATGTACAAACTCTAGGATTCAAGGTCAACTTGACAAAGTCGCTCCTTGCTCCCACAAGAGAAATTCAGTGGATAGGGCTGGTTTGGAACACTGCCAATCTGACTCTTACTCAGAGTGTGGACAATCACAACAGATTTCGCAGGAAACTGTTTCTTTTTCTCCACAGTCTGAATACGACGAGGAAAACGTGGGAGTCCCTGGTCAGTTCACTCAACTGGATCCAATTAACTGTGAAGTTGGGCCGGTTGAAAGTAAAGAGATTAATCATGGAAGGCAACAAATTTTTCCCACTATTGCCGGCGGGAAAACTATGGCCGATTCCTTGGTTAATTCACAACTTACTGTCGGTCTGGGCAAAGACTTAAACATTGTACTCGATAATGACATGGGTTTCTCCTCCACCTACAGTATGGGTAGACACAGACGCTTCAGGGGTAATAGGCTGGGGTTATCAATCCAACCTAGGTCACCAAGCTCAAGGTCTTCGGTCCCAAGACGTAACTTTTCACATCAACAAACAAGAGCTTCTAGTCCCATTGTTTTTCCTTCAAGCTCACGGTTCTTCCCTACAAGGGAAGTCAATTGCATTTCGAATGGACAACTTGACTGAAGTTCACTGCATTCAGAAGCAAGAGTCGACGAGGTCTCGAGAGTTGATGGGGTTGTCAGAACAGATTTTTGCTCTGGCTGAATCGCTGAGCATTCATCTACACGCATCTTACCTCCCGGGGATAGCGAACATCTGGGCGGACGCCTTGTCTCGGAGACAGAGCACCCTAGTAGAATGGGCTCTCAAGCAAATTGTCTTCGACAAGATGATTGCAGAGCCATACCGTCCAGAAGTGGATCTCTTTGCATCCGAGGGAAATCACAGACTACCTCTCTATCTGACCTGCCGGGCAAGAACTCCAGCGGGGGGTCCAGACGCTTTATTGGAGGACTGGAACAGGTGGAATTCAATCTATCTTTTTCCGCCTCCAGACGCTTCACTCATGTGTCAAGTAGTTCACAATCTATGGGGTTACCGGGGCATAGTCTCGATGATCGCGCCAATGTGGCCGGCTCAAGTGTGGTATCACTAATTGCAAACGTGGTGCAGGAACCCGGTGTCACTCCCGGTCTCTGCCTTCCACTTGGAGACAATTGGCAACCTTCAGACCTCGCTAACATTTGCCTTATGGATATTTACAATGCAAAATGGCTAACTCGGTATGGGCAAAGTGTCACTAGTAAATTTCTGAATCAATATACTCTGTCCACCAGGAGACAATACCAATCACATTAGAAAACTTTTACAACCTGGATAGTAGAAACAGCGCAATCTGATGCCTCAGTGGCTTTAATTTTTAAATACTTAGATTATTTGTTTGAACAGAAGCGCTTCTCAGTTGTTACTTTTAAAAATCACTTATCTGCCATTAGAAACACCTTTTTCGACCTAACTGGTCTATCCATACCACAGGCGGAGGAGAAAGGGTTCATGAGAGCATGTTTCAAACTACGCCCACCACCACGTCAGTTTATGCCTACCTGGTCGCTAGACAAAGCGTTACCATTACTTCAGTCGCGCAAGTTTAACCATGCGCCAGATTTTGAGTCAGTATTAAAAAAGGCTGTGTTCCTTATGGCTTTGGCGACAGGTAACAGAGTTTCAGAGCTGGCGGCGATGAGCAACGAGCAAAATTGTCTCAGGTTTGGGAGACTGCACGAACATGTGCGGATCGCGCCGTCTCCCACATTTATTGCCAAAAATGAACATTGTGATCATGTTTTCTCAGAATTCTCAGTCCCGGTGCTTAAACGTAGACATACGCATCACATTTTATGACCGGTACAAGCTTTAGTTAAGTTTATGAGGATTGCACAACCTCTACAACCAGGCTTCCTATGGGTCAACCAGACAGGTACTCGCGTCACGAGAAGGAAATTAGCTTCTTTACTCGTAGATGTAATTATTGAAAGTAATCCCGGCATGGTAGGCAGAGCCCACGATATTAGAAAGTGGGCCGTCTCCCTCAGATTTATGCAAAATTTCTCCATTAACCCTTCTTTAGCGGCCTATGCGGTTATTATGTTGTGTACCAGCGGGTGTTTTTAGCCAAAATAGGGCTGTTTACGTGATCATTTTCATGCCTAAATAAGACCCAGAACGTAAAACAAGTACCTATCCCTGAAAGGGCATAAACAGAGCTTTCGAATGACACCATAACGATCCTTGTATGATGGATAGTTTTCTTGCAATAACCGTGCAACGCGAGTGCAAAAAGCAGGTAATTCGGTACTTTCGGTACATAATTGAGTATGTAGCGAGTGAGAGAGGGAGGAGGGAGCTGAGATTTGTGTCAGTAGGTTCGCCGCGGTGGTCTGGAGCAGTCATACGCTCGCTAGTCTCCTGCCACCACTTGTCTCTCTCTCTCAGCCACATTACGTGCTGAAATTGCCACTCGACCTATGTCGAGCGCCGCCACATAGTCCAGCTTTATTTAACTCGACTTAAGTGGTGAGCCGCTTTTTAAGGGTTAATGACATAGCCGACACTCATTTGTGGGCGATAACTGTCGGTCGCTCTGGACAAGCCAAAGCGGACCTGTGTAGCATTACGGCAACGGGTCTAGTAGTCCATGTGCTAATTGTTTTAAGTTTATTCTTCAGGCGAAAAAGAGGGGGGGGGGGGTATGTGCAAAGTAGCCCTAAGACCCACTAGAACCCTTCCGCCGGAGATTGTGATAAATTACACACTGTGATATGAATAGAACTGGTTATACAGTTTAATCAAATTTTATTTTATTTTAAGAAATCTATAATAGTTGTATCTATGTAGTATTAGCAGAATGTACAAACATATTTTATTGTACAAATAATGTTAAGGCCAGCACATGATCCAAAGGATTAAGGTTCTAGAGTACAAGAATGTTCTCACTAAACATGCAATAGATCTCAAGTGAAGGTCCAGTCATGTACAAGCAGATCTTCTTTGAAGTAACGCACTGCTTACCTCCTCTTATATTTTTTATATATTGTATGAACACAATAAACAACTTAATATGTTATACGGATTCTCTGTTACCTATGGTATTTAGGTTGGTGGTTTTGATATTGTCACAAAAGTCCCCCTCCAGTCTTATATATCAGGCATATCGTCAATGATGGAGGGGCCACTATTAAATTATAGGTTTGATTCCCAGAGGGAAGTAAAGAAAACCTAATATTTAGTAGGGCCCCGTATTCATTGACGATGTTAGTGCCCTCCCTGCCATCCCCTTCCCATTCGCTTGATTTCTGAGTTGTATCTTGCTATATCAGTGAAGGAAGTATGGCCGCTAGAGGGCCAGCGTCAGGAATCTACACGCAAGAAATCCACGCATGAGAGAGCTTGAGTAGCCTATAGCAATTATTAATTTAATTTTGTTCTTTTTATTTTTTTACGAAGTTTTTTCATAGTGAGTACCCAATCATAAAGACGATTCCATAAGAGAATACGCGTTGCACTTATGAGGTTAGTACTCTTGTCCTCCTGCGCGGTAGATTCAAACTAGCAACCGCGGTGTTTGATGGGAGACTATTATACTAATAGGCATATCGTCAATGGGGCCCTACTAAATATTAGGTATTCTTTACATCCCTCCGGGAACCAAACCTATAATTTTGTATGAATAAGTTTTATTCACTTACTGGTAAAGAAATACCCAGAATTGAAATAATGGTAAGGCATTGCATTATACCATAACTGTGTTACATGAATACATGTTTCTACCCTCACCCAGGATCGAAACCACGGACAGTCAGGACGAGAGTCCATGCTTAAACCTTCTCCAACATGGCGTCATAAAACCTAACTAACCATTTCCTATTCATGTTTAGGAGATGGGCAAATCCTACTTGGAGGAAGTATATATTCCTTTCCATACCAATCTGTAGAGCCCATTTTCCAGAGTACACATACTTTGTGTATGTGTAGTCTGGAAAATGTGCCTTAAGGGAAGATGGGCCGTTTTTCTGGACCCTTTTTTCCCTCGTGTTGAGCCTCATTAGTTTTTAAATTTAAGACGTTCGGCCCATTAGTTTGGCAATTTTAACACCTTTAGCTCCATTTCGTTGGCAATTTTAAGACCTATGAGTTGTGAGTGGGCAACTAAACCCCATGCATCCTGCGAAGGCAAGATGGCAGGGGCTGGTTGCAGCTAAAAGAGCTTCACATGTCTCACTCCCTAGACTGGAACGAGACTTCACAGGCTTCACTGTGTTGAGCGGTTGAATGTACAGGCTCTCAGCCTATGCCCGAGAGGGAGTAGTTGCAATATATATAAAAACAAATAACTTATTGCTCGAAACTCACAAGTGGTCAATTAGCATGGTTTTAAAATGTGGCTGAAGCTCATTCTTGCCCCTTCAGTCTTTGTTGGATAATGCATTCACAAAAAACAGGGAAGAGAATATAAAATTAACAAAGTTTTCATCGTCGCACATTATTAAAAGACAAGGAAGTTTGAAACTAAAAACTAAAAGTAAACAAGTCTTTCATAAGACCTCCCTTATATTCTGTTCCAACAGTGATGTTAACGAAGTAATCCCGATACCTCAGCCACAAGGATTACCCTGCTCTTAATAATACCTTCCCTAATCAACACCTTCTAAAACTTCTAAAAGTACCACCACACTTTCCACAACACTTACCACCTTACCTACCACCCCACCTTCCAAAAACTACCACCACACCCTAGAACACTCACTACCATACCTTCCAAAACTACCACCACACATCACAACACTCACCACCACACCTTCCAAAACTATCACCACACATCGCAACACTCACCACCACACCTTCCAAAACTACCACCACACATCACAACACTCACCACCACACCTTCCAAAACTACCACCACACATCACAACACTCACCACCACACCTTCCGAAACTACCACCACACATCGCAACACTCACCACCACACCTTCCAAAACTACCACCACACATCACAACACTCACCACCACACCTTCCAAAACTACCACCACATATCACAACACTCACCACCACACCTTCCAAAACTACCACCACACATCGCAACACTCACCACCACACCTTCCAAAACTACCACCACACATCACAACACTCACCACCACACCTTCCAAAACTACAACCACACATCACAACACTCACCACCACACCTTCCAAAACTACAACCACACATCACAACACTCACCACCACACCTTCCAAAGCTACCACCTCACCTACCACCACACGGCAGCAGCTAGGTGCATTATCCTGTGCATCGTAAACAGCGGTTCTGGTTTTGTCACTCATACTTGAGTTATACCTCACTTTCACGTTCTTTATTCCCTTTGTCTCGTCTGGGCTCGGCTCTGGTCGACTCTCACCCTCGACTGTGTTTCTCTATTTGTCTCTAATCATAATGTTCTATTTTCCTTCCATTCACTCTTTTTATCTGTTTTTCTTCTTCTAGCTGTTTATCTTTTAATAGGTTGTTTACATTTTCACCTTTATCGGGCAGAGGCTCGTCCCTTAGGAAGAAATGATAGATAGACTCAGTATTAGGGAATAGGTAGGAAATTATGATAATAAGACAAGATGATATTAACACGGTCCCAGTCGAGGAATAATCCTGATGACAGACAAAATGCAGTGAGAGATGCAGTACAAATGAACCGTGAAACAGACAATGTAGTTAATGGAGATGTACAAGCAAACAATCAACAACTGCAGCCCGCAGAAGAAAACGCAGGAATCAATAATTCGCAAGACAACAGAGGTGTGGAACAAAATAATGAAAATAGTGTAGGCCTAAATGAAGATAATGAGAGAGAAATAATCGAAAATCGTGAACAGAACGAACGACCTCGTAACGTAAACATGAATGGTGGAGAATGGATGGGACATTCTGGTGACGAACTCACAACATTAGTGACTGAAATCTTTACAGAAGTGATACAATGGCAACATAATAAGTTTGAACACCGATTTGTGAAGCCGCAAAAGACATGCTGGGGGAACTCAGATGTATGATCCTAAAGTATGTTCAGGATGCCCCTTTGGCGCACGTGGCAATCAAGATAGCTTCTTTCATTCCTCAGTTGTTCCTTCAAAGAAAAAGACCAAAGGGAAAACTGAATGAGAAAATTAAAGCGCTGAAACAGAGAATGGAGTGGTGGAAAAATGAGGAGTTAGACAACATTCTTAGCCAAGTACGAGCAATTTAGCAACGACTGAAAACAAAACAACGAAAAAAGAGGAAGCCAGATGATATTGCACGATCAGTGGGAAATAGCATGAGGATTGGTAAAGTGGCACAGGCAGTCAGAATGGTCACTGGGGAAGCCTCAAGTGGGGTGCACGAAGTGAATCGACGCATCTTGGACCAGCTGAAGGAGACACACCCAGAAGCAAAACCAGCAAGTGATGAGGCCAAACTAGACGGGGAATGTGTTCCTCCAGACCCGGTGATATATGAGAATATAACTGGAGACCTCATATGGAGAAAGGCGCTGAAAACACAGGGAGGAGCAGGTCCATCAGGAGTAGGTGCTAAGACTTGGAGGATCTTCCTAAGTCAAAACAAGTTTGGTTCAGCCGCGGGTGACCTTTGTGAAGCAATAGCAATGCTGGCAAAGAAACTTGCATCATCACCATGCGTGAACATAGAAGCTCTGACAGCATGTCGCCCGATACCTTTAAATAAGAATCCAGGAGTTAGACCAGTAGGCGTTGGGGAAGTTCTTAGAAGGATTATAGGAAAAGCAATCATGTCCGTATTTGGAAAAGATGTACAAAGAGCAGTGGGCAACTTACAAGTATGTGCAGGACAGCAAGCCGGAGGAGAAGCAGCAATACATGCAATGGGGAAGGTGTATCATGAGGAAGATTGTGAAGTGGTACTGCTAGTGGATGCAACAAATGCCTTTAACACCATTAATAGGGAGGCAGCTATTCACAACATCAAGATCAAATGCCCGAGCATCGCAAAGTACATAGAAAATACTTATAAGGAGCCAGCTAACCTGTATATAGTTGGAAGCACAAAGAAGGAAGAAATTTAAATTCTCAAATCAAATGAAGGAACAACGCAAGGAGATCCAGTGGCAATGGCGATGTACGCACTGGCACTATCAATTCTGCAGCAGAAAATAAAACATGAGGTAACCCGAGTGAAACAAGTGGCGTATGCAGAAGACCTCACAGGTGCAGGAAAAATAGGGGATCTCAAAGAATGGTGGCGGATAGTACAATCGGTAGGCGAAGTCATTGGGTACCATCCGAATGCTAGTAAATCTGTACTAATAGTGAAAGAAAACAAGTATGAAGAAGCGGTGCGGACTTTTGATGGGACAGGAGTGAAGATTAAAATGGAGGGTCAACGCCATTTGGGAGCAGTAATAGGCACAAAAGAATACAAGAGAGACTATGTGCGAAAAAAGGTAGCGGAGTGGGTAAAGGAAGTGAAAACCCTGGCAGACATTGCAAAATCTGAACCACATGCTGCATATACTGCCTTCACATATGGTGTTAAGCACAGATGGACCTTTCTTATGAGAACAGTGCCTGGCATTAGACAGATGCTCCAACCGCTGGAAGAAGCAATCAGAGGAACATTCATACCGGCCTTAACAGAGATGGAAGGCGTCACGCAAGAGCTAAGAGATCTATTAGTTCTTCCGCCAAGGTTCGGAGGTATGGGGATCATAAACCCAGTGGAGGCGGCATCACATGAGTACCAAAATTCCCTTAAACTTACTACGTCTCTGACAGAAAAAATACGGGAGCAAAATGAAAATTATGAGGTGGACGAAGAGGAACAACGAAATGCAAGACAGGAAATTACAAAGAGCAGAGAAGAGAGACAGAAACATAGCCTAGAACAAATTAAGACCAGATGTAGGGAAGAACTGAAAATGAGAGTTGAGATGGCACAAGACACGGGGGCTTCAAATTGGCTCACATCATTACCAATAAAGGAGAAAGGCTTCAGCTTAAATAAACAAGAATTCAATGATGCCGTAGCCTTGAGGTATGGGTGGCCAGTTTCGAACCTGCCGCTGAAATGTGCATGCGGTGAAATAAACAACTCAGACCACTGTATGACCTGTAAGAAAGGAGGATTCATCTGTATCCGGCATGATGAAGTACGAGACATCACTGCACAAATGCTGGACGAGGTGTACCATGATGTCAGAATCGAACCGGAACTTCTGCCTATGGACGGACAGCGCTTGGCCCACAATACTGCAAATATTTCAAATGAAGCAAGAGTGGACGTAAGTGCTCGAGGTTTTTGGACGAGGGGACAACGGGCTTTTTTCGACATCAGAATCTTCAACCCAAGAGCACAAACATATCGTGAGCGAGGACACAAGGCGGCATACTTGAGAAACGAAAGTGAGAAAAAACGCGCTGATGAAGAAAGAATTTTGAACAGGGATCAAGGAAGCTTTACTCCTCTGGTCTTCTCATCGTCGGGAGGTATGGGACCTTCTGCAAGTGTCTTCTATGCCAGATTAGCTGAACAAATATCGGAGAAAAAGCGCCAGCATAGAAGCCAAGTCATAACTTGGATGAGATGCCGGCTCTCTTTCTCTCTTCTCAGGTCTGCACTCCTATGTCTCAGGGGTACAAGGTCCTCCCCGCTACAGAGGACAAGAGTGAGAGACTTGGACTTTGAAATGGTCGTGGCGGAGGGACGAATTGGGGAACAACTAGGTTGATTGTAGGGAGGTACTGGTACAATAAGATAAACTACAATGTAACTAGAATAAGATAGATTGTACACCACTTTGTAACTGTCACAATTTTAGTTCAGGATCAGTGATTGCTCAAGCACCCTCTCGCTCCAATGGTTCATGTGTTACTGAGTTGAGGCACTTCAGGCAGCATGATGACCCCTAATAATCCTGGTAACCGTTAGGGTTCACCACATAATAACCCAGGAGCCATATTGCCGCTACAAATATAGAACATGTCACGTCTCAGGATGTTACCCGGGGTGGGCCACAGACACGTCTGCAGATGTTAATCGACCTTTAAGGCTTAATTTTGTTCTTTAGCCATTAACCTAAAAGTTCTATAGATTTATTGAATTATCAATACACATTTAGACAATTATGCTCACCTATACGCAAAACAGCACTTTCATTAATATATATAGATAATTAGGTATATAGAGATAGAGATTGAACTAGATAATATCGGTAAAACTGTTCAGTTGACTATGGCCATATCAATGTGTAACATTTTGTAACAAATCATTGAATAAGTTTCATTTTAAACCCTATGTTTTCGTCTTATCAATGAATCTCTCTATTTACGGGTATGTGTAAGAGAGAGAGAGAGAGAGAGAGAGAGAGAGAGAGAGAGAGAGAGAGAGAGAGAGAGAGAGAGCTACATAGAGCTACATAGATACACAGACCACACAGACCTCAAGGTCCTTACTAGGCAGTCTGGCCTTACAAACTATAA
The DNA here is from genome assembly GCA_032716605.1 of Paralithodes platypus. Taxonomy (NCBI): domain Eukaryota; kingdom Metazoa; phylum Arthropoda; class Malacostraca; order Decapoda; family Lithodidae; genus Paralithodes; species Paralithodes platypus. The sequence continues at coordinate 32,442,123 of CM064529.1, forward strand.
TATGCATATATACACATACACACATACACATACATACATATACATATACATATATATATACATATATATACACATACATATACACATACATACATACACACATATATATACAGTATATATATACATACTGTACAGTGCACACACATACATATACATATTTTTTTTTTTTTTTTTTTTTTTTTTTTTTTTTCCATTCATATCACCCCAGCCCTCTGCAGATAGAGGTCAAGCCTTCCCTTGAAGGCGTTTATTGTGTCGCTCTCCACCACTCTCGCTGGTAGTTTATTCCACTCTGTCGCCACACTGTAGGTGAAGAAACTCTTTGTGACATCTAGGTTTGCCTTTTTGGTTTTTAATTTCATTCCATTTCCGCGAGTTTGATTAGTATTGTTTAATGTGAATAGTGCATTTACATCGACTTTGTCGAAACCTTTTAGTATCTTAAAGCACTCAATAAGCTGACCCCTCAACCTCCTCTTTTTTAATGAGAACAGGTTCAATCGTTTAAGTCTTTCTTCATATGGTTTATTTCTTAATGAGGGTATCATCTTCGTCGCTCTTACGCTGTACTGACTCGAGTCTTACAATGTCCTTGATCAGATAAGGTGACCAGAACTGCACACCATATTCAAGGTGGGGCCTCACCATACTTTTGAACAGTGGCACTATTACGTTTTCATGTTTATATGTAAATTTTCGTTTAATAAAGCCCAATGCTATGTTTGCCTTATTTGCAGCTGCTATACATTGGTCGGAAGTTTTTAGGTTTTCAGATATTAGTACCCCTAGGTCTTTTACTACCGTTGCGGTTTTTATTTGTTTGCCATTCATTTCGTATTTGTATTTCATATTTCTGCTACCAACCTGCAGCACCTGACATTTATCGACATTGAAGGGCATCTGCCATTTTTTCGACCACTCTGATATCTTGTTTAAATCAGATTGCAACGCATTTCTATCATCTTCGTTCAGGACTGTATTTCCTATTTTTGTATCGTCGGCGAATTTGGAAATGGTGTTGTTTACCCCTACATCGATATCGTTAATGTAAATGAGAAACAGGACCGGTCCAAGGACTGAACCCTGTGGAACTCCACTAGTGACAGGCTCCCACTCCGATTCCACTCCATTTATCACCACTCTCTGTCTTCTGTCCGTAAGCCAATTTTTTATCCAAGAATGAATTTCACCTTTGATACCTATCCTCTCCAGTTTAGCCAATAGTTTTCGGTGAGGCACCTTGTCGAAAGCTTTTTGAAAGTCCAAGAAGATTATATCTAGTGATTTCGTCATGCCGTTATATGTGAATAGTTTGTTATAAAATTCAATCAAATTTGTTAGGCATGACTTATTTGATCTAAAGCCGTGTTGACTATTTTTGATTAGGTTGTTTGATTCGAGGTAATCTACAATCTTATCTCTAATGATTTTTTCCATGATTTTTCCTACAATTGAAGTTAGGCTAATTGGTCTGTAATTACTCGCTTTGGCCTTGCTACCCTTCTTGTATATCGGCGTAATGTTCGCATCTTTCCAATCACTCGGTACAATCCCCTGTAGTAGTGATAAGTTAAATAGTTGTGTCAGGGGTTTTGCTATTTCGTCCTTGACATTCTTAATTATTTTCGGGTGGAGCATGTCGGGTCCCGGGGTCTTATTTACATTTAAATTACTCAATTTGCTTTGTACTTCGGTAACACTGATGGTGAAATCTCCTATCTCATGAGTTGAGGTGTTATTTTCAAGGGTATGATCGATAATTTCTTCTGTGAAAACTGAGCCAAAATATTTGTTGAGCAGATTTGCCGTGTTTGTGTCGCCTGATATTGTCTGGCCATCAATAGAGAGAGAGAGAGAGAGAGAGAGAGAGAGAGAGAGAGAGAGAGAGAGAGAGAATGAGAGAGAACAAGTTCGTAGCCAATTCTTCTTACTAACTGGGTATCCGGACAGATCTGACAGAACCCGTGGACAGATGACGCTAATATTACCCCCCCCCCCCCATCCTTAACTGCGCGTCACCCCTGTCACTCACTCCGTCTGACAGTTGCACGCCTGGCATACATAATACGATAGCTGTCAATCACGAGTTCAGGATGCTCCCGTATTATTGCCTCGCTGTTTGGAGCTGCATGACTTATTAATTGTCTTTAAAGTATTTGTTTGATGTATTAGCTGGTGTGTTGTTCTATATAGGGCTGTTTGATGTATTAGCTGGTGTGTTGTTCTATATAGGGCTGTTTGATGTATTAGCTGGTGTGTTGTTCTATATAGGGCTGTTTGATGTATTAGCTGGTGTGTTGTTCTATATAGGGCTGTTTGATGTATTAGCTGGTGTGTTGTTCTATATAGGGCTGTTTGATGTATTAGCTGGTGTGTGTTCTATATAGGGCTGTTTGATGTATTAGCTGGTGTGTTGTTCTATATAGGGCTGTTTGATGTATTAGCTGGTGTGTTGTTCTATATAGGGCTGTTTGATGTATTAGCTGGTGTGTTGTTCTATATAGGGCTGTTTGATGTATTAGCTGGTGTGTTGTTCTATATAGGGCTGTTTGATGTATTAGCTGGTGTGTTGTTCTATATAGGGCTGTTTGATGTATTAGCTGGTGTGTTGTTCTATATAGGGCTGTTTGATGTATTAGCTGGTGTGTTGTTCTATATAGGGCTGTTTGATGTATTAGCTGGTGTGTTGTTCTATATAGGGCTGTTTGATGTATTAGCTGGTGTGTTGTTCTATATAGGGCTGTTTGATGTATTAGCTGGTGTGTTGTTCTATATAGGGCTGTTTGATGTATTAGCTGGTGTGTTGTTCTATATAGGGCTGTTTGATGTATTAGCTGGTGTGTTGTTCTATATAGGGCTGTTTGATGTATTAGCTGGTGTGTTGTTCTATATAGGGCTGTTTGATGTATTAGCTGGTGTGTTGTTCTATATAGGGCTGTTTGATGTATTAGCTGGTGTGTTGTTCTATATAGGGCTGTTTTCTCAGTCATCCCATTACACTCTTCCCGATAGTGATTACGACTATCGTGTTTATGTGGCCAATAATATAGTAATGTTTATTTCCCTGTGTAAGGAGACAACAGACAAAACTGCCTGTCACAAGTGTCTCTCCCAATGTTGTAAGACTGATAGAGAGTGACATTCAAGGTACTTTAGAGTCAAACTGTTTGGAAACTTGGAGTTTGAATCAGTTTAACTGATAGGATGAGGGAAAGACAGATTGAGGGAGATAGTTTCAAAGCTTACTTGTATAGTAGAAGACAGACAGGGAAAATCGGTTCACTCCTGGGTTACTTAATTGGACAGAATAATGGTGGGAATGTGTTGAAGGTCTATGTGGCCAATGCATCTATAGAAATATCGCTCTCTCTCTCTCTCTCTCTCTCTCTCTCTCTCTCTCTCTCTCTCTCTCTCTCTCTCCATATAATTTAGTCTTGGCTTCCTACTCAATATATACACAAGCAGGTACAAACACGCATGCACACGCACTAATCCAGCAGCACTCACGAGCATAATACACACACAGACACATAAACATGCAAGCACACACAGACACACACGAACATGCACATTAGATCCAGTACATATTATCACCTACATCTAATCGTATTTGGGAATGAGGGGGAAAGGGGGGGGGGGGGAGGGTATGATTTTAACTACATGTATTGATAACTGACGCACCAATAGGAATTTAAAAACCTTGTAAAGGTTTTCTGACAGAGTATCAGTTTTAATTACTATCAAAATTGCCTTTTACGTCTAAGAGTGAATTATGTGTTTACTCATTTGTAATAATGCATATTTCTTTATATTTGTCTATCTATCTATCTATCTATCTATCCTAAGTTTCAATTTTCTTTCCATTCAATATCTGTCTGTATTTATTATTTTTAAAGTTGTATTGGAGTTTGGGATCTATAACATTTGTTTATATTATTTTAAGGGATGTTATCTACGTTATAAATGTATAAGGTTATTCAAGTCACAGTATATTGGGGTCATATATTCCGCGGTCCACTATTACATTTGAGTTTCATTAACATCCAACACGACCAGTGCTGTGGATACTCTGCTGGAACCACGTACGGCTCTGGATTATATATCTACGTCAGGATTATTATGTGCAGATGAATTCAACAGTTCGCTTACAATCTTGTCCATACGCTGTGTAATGTCAATGTTAGGAGTAGGCAAGATCATTACTTTCCGTGTACATTATATATTATTATCTGGGTGTGCAGTGACGAACATAAAATTATGTTGACGTATTTCTGACTTGATAATAATCGTATTAATCAAACGTTTAACCCCTTCTGTATTGATACCATCCTTTTAACTTTAATATGGCTACTATTAACCGATTTAATTAAGCTTAAAAAGGAGCTCCAGCAATTAACATGCTTCGAACTATCTTAACCCTCTCCGACATATGACGCGATTTTGAGCCTATTAGGGATACTTTAAAGCCTCTGTTACCATCAGGGGTATTGAGAAACCTTTAGTTTAGTTACTGCAACCTCTGCAGTTGTCTTTGAGTTAGCTGTGGGCAGAAAACTAATTTTGGAGAGGTAATTATAAGAGCGAGAACTCTATTTATTATTGCTAATCTGGCAACCCCTGCGTCATATGAGCGTGAAAGGGTTAATTGACCTTTTTTACAACCACAGATTTGTCTTAAGCTGCACAACCATATAAATGTAGCTAGCATACAATTAAAAATACGTACTGAAGGGGATAATAGCCTACTAAAGTTCTGTTTATACCATTAACCATGAACAGTGAGGTTATTAGACACAACAGCTCACAATCTGTTCAGTGACTCTGGCCATTACATTACCCACACAGTCAACCAGTCCACAGCCCAACCAACCAACCGGGAGTGTAGTGAGGAATTTTGTCTTGGGTATTTTGTTTGTTACCACCAGTAATAGATCAACGACTAACAACCACAGGCGATAGCTTACTGTATTACACACACACACAGTATATCAATCACCCCTATGGCTACCACAGGTCCTTCCTAAGCTATTATAATCGTCTACTCATTTTCTAAAACCAAAGTAGAATATACTGTATATATAATTGTGCAGAGGTGCTTAACACTAACAGAGAATGGTCTATATTAACCCTTCCTCAATCATGTTTTGATCAATTAGTTTAGTTATATTAAGACCATTCATCCCAATAGTTTGACAATTATAAAGCCTGTATTGCATCTATGTGTCGAATTTTTCCTTGGCAAGAGATAGCAAACTTGTAAATTAGAAGGAACTGGGATTTGGCCGGGACATTTTTCAATCAGACAATGCTGAACATTTAGCTTGAAAGGAAGTATTTTAGTTTGAAAGGAGTCCATGGATGCATGTTGTGTTTTTCTTAATGACCAAACTAAAAATGAATTAAATATAAATTACAAAAACAATAAAAAACAACACAGTATGACCAGCTAGTGTTAAGTTACCATCCAACTCACTCTCCACCGACCATAATAAAACCCCAAGTTACAGTATGTCCTGCGGTCTATAATATTACATCTGTGGTGTTATTTACATCCATCACAAACAGTGTTACGGGAGCTCTGCTGGGGCTACGTACCTAGTTTATCCCGGTGGATCACAAGCGTCCATTAATTGTATTTGAGGTGTTTGGTGTTGATGTGAAATTAATAACAATTATATTAGATATAATACACCAGGATATATTATATGTAAGGTTGAAATCAACAGTTCACCCACAATCTTGCTCAGAGGCTGCGAAATTTCAAGTTGCTATCACCATGCCTTGGTAGTCCTCATTTGATTGATAAATTGCAAAAAAATAAAAAAATAAAAAAAATAATAGTAATTATATTAAAAAAATACAATAACATCAGAATTAAACAAATATAAAAATACGCAAACATTGCCTTCAGTTTCATCTCATTCATTACCTTTTATTTTATGTATGGTGCATGTATTTATCTATATCTCTAGTTATCTGTCTACAATACCGGTATTTGACTGTTTGCTTGTTTTATACATGTGTATAATTCATAAACCTCTTTACGCTCCTTGACTTTGTCTCTCTCACACACATCCCTTTTATGTATAATAAGGCACGCATATTATTATGTACATATGTTTCTCTTGTGCTCGGTCCAGTTGTATTTACATGAAATGCAGATGCACAGATAATACATTTAGATGCATTCACATATAACTGTATATAAATACACCCATTTCAGGTATGTTGTTTTGTTAGAGAATATAACCGCGTGTAAGAACAAAACCAATAGTGCGCCGAGAACCTTCAGGAACATTAATTTTGTGTGAATTCTAGAGAAAGAAAATCCAGTCTGTGAAAAGTGCTTAAATATAATGTTAACACTTATATGGGAAACATACACATTTATTGAAGCACCCTGTTTATGCTATTTAGGTCAGCAGACGTAGTACAATATTCTATAAACAATATAACTCCCCACAAACTACAGTATGTATAGCATACTCACTAGGGCAGACCTAGTACAACATGACACAATTCTTGAACATTAACCTCTATAACTCACAAATTACTACAATAATCCAGCTAATATGTCTAACATTTGGTTAGCCAGGGAATAGGTGTGAACATTTACAGTCCAT
>CM064529.1:32451245-32606623 GCA_032716605.1 Paralithodes platypus
TGTACTGTATAATAATTTCGAAAGTTAAGGTTATTCAATCTATATCAAATTTATACTGTCAAATAACTTCTTTATTCATTCACATATCTTTTTAAATTCTACTCTCGTCGTGTGCCCTGGAGGCGGGGTAATATGATAGCTGATAGGCTGAGTGTGTGTTAATCCAACTCAAAAACCTTTCCTTGTGACTTCTTGATATGAACTTTTCTTGTGTACAATTTTCACATTTATTAAATTTAATAATATAAAATTAGCGGTACCCATTGAGTTTAGTCTGTTTAAATTACCCTATTGGCTCTCTCTCTCTTAAGATTCTTGAATTTATTATAACTTTAAAACGGTACCTCTTTTTTGACATCTAGAGACTTTTGGCCTATACTGTATTGTACTAAATTTCCCTCCCAGCTTTTCTTGAATTAGGGTGTAATGATTCTGTAATTTCTGGATCTAGATCATAACTATTATGTAAGGAGTTAAATTGAAAGGCTCCAGATTGCTAGTCTACATTGCGCACAATTCTTATTCCGCATTTCGTGAGGGTGTTTTATTTTCAGCTCGCGATTTAATTTGATTTCTCGGAGTACTGTATTGTTGTTCGTAACTTATTCGGTCGGGCATTGATAGTTTGATTTAACGTCAATAATTTTCCTTCCTGTATAATCATGGCTAAAAGTATACAAAGGCGTCGGGCTGGGCTTAAGGGCTCTTTGACGGTCTTGACCTCTGACATCGACGAATTCCTTGATTCGGCGTCTAGAGTGGAGGTGGAGGCCAGGTTGCTCAGTATTCAAAAGCAACTTGACAAGTATGAGGTCACACAGGAGGACCTGGCCGACACTTACGAGACGGACGTCGAGTATATCGAGGAGTTAAGAGAGGATACCCTATATATGGAGGGCATACAAGTAATCGTTGCCACACTGAAGGGGATCCTGATTCCAGAGGTCAAGAAGGAGGTCAAGAAGGAGCCAAAGAAATCTGCAGTCAATTTACCACATCTTACTCTTCCAAAAGTTGAGGGTGATGCCTCATTGTGGTCGGGATTTTGGGAGATGCTCAAGTGTACCATCCATGACAATCCCGACCTCACAGATATACAACGCTTCACCTATCTAAAAGGTCAGCTTCTGGGTGATGCACATAAGCTAGTCGAAGGATTCATTATCGAAAGTGCAAGTTATGCCCCAGCAATAGAGCTCCTGCAAGAGACATATGGGCATCCAGATCGAATCAAGGCAGCTTATGTTACCAAATTCAATCAATTAGTGTCACCCAAACACCAAACAGCTGACCTGAAGGACTTCTATGCCAATACAGAGAGTGTGATGAGGTCAATCATTAGCCATGGAATTTGTTTGGAGGAATTTTGTGTGGTGACTCTTGTCAATAAATTACCATCACCACTAAAAGAAACCATAAAACGGGAAATGGGAGACTCTAGCCTGGATTATAAGAAATTCACCCATTGCTTCCAGGCTGAACTGTACAATATGGCGGGTCAAGACAGAGTATGGGGTATACCCATGGCTACGGTAACATTTACCGCCCAAAGTGAGTACAGGAAATTCAACTGCGTTCTGTGTAGTGGCACCAATAATTTATGGTAGAAGTGTATGAAGTATAAGACAGGGTCTCTTAAAGTTAAAAGAGCCCGTCAACTACGTCTCTCCACTGGGTGCTTGTCAAAAGAGCATGGCCATTCGGGTTGTACTAATCCTAACATAAGAAGCTGCAAGTTTTGTAAGGGCAAACACTTTCATTCCCTGTGTACACAAAAACAAGGGAAAGAAAGTAGACCAGCGGAGGATAACACCAAGAGAGAGCATACTGCTGCTACTTCAACTACAATGTCCGTTGCCACAGGTAAAAATACAGTAATCTTGCCCACCGTACAGCTGCCGGTAAAGGGTAAGGATAATAATTGTGTTAAAATCAGATCGCTACTTGACCAATGTTCTCAGAGGACCTTTGTGAAGTCTTCTGTTCTATCCTCCCTTTCCTACATTTCTAAAGGAACTGAGGAGTTATGTCTTCACGGATTTACCGGAAAACAAGCCTCTAGGGAATATAATGATGTGACACTGCAATACACACACAGAGGTAAATTTCATCATCTAGATGCAATAGTGGTTGATGAATTGCCAGAACATAAAGGTGAACTTAACCTAAAGTCTAAACTGGTTAGTTTACAAAGTAAAGGCATAAAATTAGCCGATCCTCACGCAACGGACACAGATCAGCTGGAGCTGATCATCGGTGCGGATCACTACTACAATATAGTGCGACCTGGGTATAAAAGGTCAGGTAGCCTAATTCTGCTTCCTACCAAGTACGGGTACGCCATAAGTGGTTCATATGTGACACAGCCTAACATCTCCAGCACAGAAGTAATTACTGTATTGAAAGTAGCAGTAATCCCAATGGACGAATACATGTCCACTGGTAATATTCCACCATGCAAAAATTACTTAAACGTTTTGTGGGAATTAGATCACATCGGGATAACCCCTAAGGAATACTCACAGGTTGAGCGTCAAGCACTATCGTCGTATGAGGATACCATTACCTACGATCCCGACAGCCAACAGTATAAAGTGAGACTGCCTTGGAACAATTATAAGGATCAGCTGCCAACTAACAAGGGTTTGGCCATAGGCCATCTTCGGGGTCTTCAGAGAAGATTCATCAAAGAGCCTGACTTTTGTGAGGAATACTCAAAAGTCATAAAGGAGCAGGTGTCCCGGGGTTTTATAGAAGAGGTGCCTTTTGATAAATCAGATACCAGGCATTACTTGGCTCATCATGGAGTAGTCAAGGAGAGCAAAACTACGCCAGTGCGTATCATCTTCGACTGTTCTGCCAGGATGAGTGATCGTCAGCCTAGTCTTAATGACTGCCTGTATACTGGACATTCACTGGTGCCAGACTTAGCGCAGTTTTTGCTCCGGTTTAGACTCGGTAAGTATGCCTGGGTGTCTGATATTGAGAAGGCATTTCTGATGTTAAGACTCCATGAAGACGACCAGGACTATACGCGGTTTATGTGGCCTAAATTTCCAAGGCAGCTAGATTCCCCCCTCATTTGTTACCGGTTCCGGGCGGTTTTATTTGGCGCGACGTGTACCCAATTTCTTTTAAACGCCACCATTTTAAAACATTTGTCGAATGTCAGTGCAGATCCGCAGGTGATTCATCAGATTCGTTCAGGGCTATACATCAACAATTTACTGGGTACAGGTAATGATGAAGATTTCCTGATTGATACCTATGGTGTAGTGCGAGAAATTATGAATGATGCCCATCTACATTTGCGTGAATAGGCGACAAATAATTGTGTTTTGCGGACTGTACTGCAACGGGATGGTGTGGCGGCTGTACAACAGGAACATGTTAAAGTGCTAGGGTTGTTTTGGGAAACGAACACCAATACCCTCTCATTCGGCATTCAGTACGCGCAATATTCGCAGATTACAAAACTGATTTGCTTGAGTATGACGGCTAAACTTTTTTACCCCTTGGGGATAGTTCTACCGGTGTCGATCAAATCAAGATTATTCCTTCAGCAATTATGGAGGATAAAATTAGGTTGGGATGAGGTTTTGATTGGCGATCTGGTTCAGAAGTGGGAAGACATTATTTCGGATATTCGTCTCTGTAAGGGTTTTCATTTTCCTCGGAGAGTTGTCATGGACCATCCTGTTTCCATTCATGCCTTCTCAGACGCTAGCAAGGTCGCGTACGGCACCGCCATATACTTTGTTGACACAAGTGGCAGCCGTCTAGTCATGGCGAAGGCGAAAGTCGCCCCGATCAAATCCCTTTCCATCCCAAAATTAGAGCTGACTGCAGTTCTGTTGGCTGCTAGACTCGTTCACTTTATAGAGGAAACTTTTACAAATTTGCTAAATATCTCGGAGACAGTTATATGGAGTGACAGCCAAATTACGCTCTACTGGTTACATAGCCGAAAGAAGCTACCAGTGTACGTCACCAACCGTGTCGACGAAATTCATACCCTGCTCCCAACCGCACAGTTCCGGTATGTGTCTACCAAAGAGAATCCAAGTGACTGCATTACTCGTGGTGTCTCTGCTAGATTTCTCAAATCTTCTGCGTTGTGGTGGAATGGCCCATGCTGGCTTAATAATCCCAACGAATGGCCAGAAAATATAGGTTTGAGCGAGCAACACACTGCTATTGTGGCACCGGTAATTGACTCGGTGCCTGACGAAGACACACGGTTATGGGACTGGGATAGATTCAGCAGCTATGAGAAGTTACAACGTGTTACAGCATGGGTGATACGATTTGTAGAAAATGTAAAAGCAAAAATTAAAGACACACCGCCCACAGGTAGTGCTTACCTCAATGTGAAGGAGACCAGAATTGCAGATAAATTATTACATAAGCTCTGTCAACAAGAAATATATATGCAGGAATATAAATTACTGGTTAAGGGAACAAAGTCCAGGAATAACCTGATAAACCAGTTGGGCTTACACTTGAAGGGGGACTTGATACATTGCGGAGGCAGATTACGATTGGCAGCCCTCTCTGAGGCAAGTAAGTATCAATACTACTGCCCCCCAATCATCCCTTCACCCATCTTATCATCGAGAGGTGTCACCGACTCTGTTGTCATTATGGGGTTGGTCATATAGTCACCTATGTAAGACAACGATGGTGGGTGCCTAGAATCAGGCAGATGGTCAAGAAAGTCCTATGCAAATGCTTAACCCTTGTCTAGCGGGGGATTTGGGCTTATTTGGGCATATTCAGGCCCTCCTGCATGATAAATCAAGTATCTGCATGAAAAAAAAAATATTTAGCAAAAACTAGGCGCTAAAAGCTTCAAAATGAGACCGGAACGAGCTACGTCGCACTCGTGGTTCTCATACAGTGATACCAGTAACATGGGAGTTTAGCGTATAGCGGCATATTTTTCCCAGCTATGCTCACTACTGGCTACACTGCCGGCCTCTCGAGAACACAGGGAACATGAGTTAATGGGCGGTGGTAAGCCCTGGGAGTCGGCTGTCTGGCCCGCTGCGCTCCCGGCCATTTGCACTCGATTTTAACCCTTTAAAAGCCTTAATAATGCTCCTAACTTGCTGCAAATTGGAACCGGACTTAAGTCCGACCCCGATCTTTAAGGGTTAAAGTGTAGAAGGGTACAGGGAACATATTATGATCCCGTCGGAATTCCTCCCTTACCAAACCTGCGAACCACCCCAGGTGACCCTTACAAAGTTACCGGGGTTGACTACAGTGGAGCAATCCCTGTGAAAGATTCACCCAATCTTAAGGTGTATATGATACTTTTCACCTGTGCTGTTACCAGGTCAATTCACCTGGAACTGGTCACCAACCTCACTTGTGATAGCTTCCTACATGCCTTCCGAAGATTCTGCAGTAGACAGGGATATCCACGTATCATGCTGAGTGACAATGCAAAGACTTTCATAGGGGCATCTACATATCTCAAAGAAGTGAGCAACAATCCTAATATTCAGACTTGCCTAGCAGATGTAAAATGCGAATGGCGTTTCATTCCCGCCAGAGCGCCTTGGTTTGGCGCCATATGGGAGAGAGCCATAGGCATCGTGAAGGCGGGTCTGAAGAAGGTGTTGGGTAGAGCTCTCATCTCGATTGAGGAACTCAACACCATACTCTTGGAGATTGAAGCCACCGTAAATGATCGCCCTCTATACTATGCTTCTGGTGATTTGGAAGACCTTATCCCAATCACACCCTCAGTACTGGCACGTGGATACAGACTGCGGGATCTTTCTGAAGAGCATGATGATACTATGGAAGATCCAGACTACACAAGTAAGGACGTGATATCGGCCCGCTACAAATATATTCATAAATTATCGCGATATATTTGGCATCGCTGGTCAACAGAATATCTTGTGACTTTAACACCTTACGAGCGGCCTATGCGGTTTATTTATGTGTACCGCACAGCGGGGTGTTTTTAGCCAAAATAGGGCTGTTTACGTGATCATTTTCATGCCTAAATAAGACCCAGAACGTAAAACAAGTACCTATCCCTGAAAGGGCATAAACAGAGCTTTCGAATGACACCATAACGATCCTTGTATGATGGATAGTTTTCTTGCAATAACCGTGCAACGCGAGTGCAAAAAGCAGGTAATTCGGTACTTTCAGTACATAATTGAGTATGTAGCGAGTGAGAGAGGGAGGAGGGAGCTGAGATTTGTGTCAGTAGGTTCGCCGCGGTGGTCTGGAGCAGTCATACGCTCGCTAGTCTCCTGCCACCACTTGTCTCTCTCTCTCAGCCACATTACGTGCTGAAATTGCCACTCGAGTTATGTCGAGCGCCGCCACATAGTCCAGCTTTATTTAACTCGACTTATGTTGCTCGCCGCTAATTAAGGGTTAAGGGAAGCGCAAAAATATAAACTAACACCATTAACCCTCCTGGCCCGGGCAGGCTCTCAAAATGACAGTGTGGGCTACCCGGGCGATCTGGCCAAAAAACGTCTAGGCCTATGCTACCATATTTTTGTTTAGTTTAACTGCTAGAAATTTCCCACGCATCTATAAATGTAGTGCGGTTTCCAATCTGTAGACTGGCATTGAGTAGAGCTCTCTATGTCAACTGGTTCAGTTGTGATGACGATTTCAGTGGAGAGCACTTGCAGGCGATGTTAGCAATATGACGATCTTTTCACTACTGAAACAACGACATACAGACATACAATAACAAACGAGTCTTCTCTTTCTTGTTTTCGGAGGTGCGGTGACGTAACGATCGGCTTTGTTTACATGCGTCGGACGCACGGCGTTCAGACCAAGCTGAATAGGCTTTCAAGCTTACAGATTTTAAAATGACACCCGGGCTCCTGCCCTTAATTTGTGGTGTCATTTTAAAATGACAACCGGGCCAGGAGGGTTAAAAGGTCATTGGCCTAGGGTAGGGGACGTGGTAACCATCCATGAAGAGGGCCCGTGCGCATTCTGGAAATTGGGTTCGATAGAGGAGTTGTTACCAGGTCGTGATGGTGAGGTTCGGGTAGCAAAGGTTCGCACCAGGACTGGAGTAATCACACGGCCAACAGTATGACTATATCCTCTTGAGGGTGACCTCGATCGCAAGGACACCCCCTCGGATCAGTTATCCATTGATGTTCCTTCCCTGGCTCCTACCTCGGCGCAGCCTGTTGACACGTCCGGCGGACGCCCCAGTCGACAGGCAGCCAAGATATCCTCCCAAGCTTGGCGAGATAAGATTGCCTCCGGGCAAATCTAATCATGTAAATTTTTTATATTTTTTCTGCTGGTGGGAATATGTCCATACTTAATATACTCTATCTAGTATGAACAGTCTCGATGTTACGTAATATGGGTTGATGTAGCGTTGCGTATCTTTCCGTAGTCTTAAGTTGAACGCTTCCATAACCATGGTCGAACGTTCCATGATTGGGTAGAATATATTATTCTGTAGTTGTATATGGGAAAGTATTGTAGGATTATAATTTCCATATATATATATATATATTTGTATTATTTAAGATTGTTCATAAGTATCTCATTGTAAAAAAGATGAGATACATTTTCCGTATGTTATGCGCATGCGCGGTAGGTCATGACAGAGACAAACACAACGCGCTCGCTCACTCTCCAACCAACCTCCGTCCCAGCTACACACGCTAAGCCTTCTTCATATAGTTTCATATATCAGGTGTTTTTGCTTCACTTTTATCTCATATTTCATATAGTCACTACATCATCATCTTTGTTAGTTATCACAACGTAAATATCTAGCCTATCCTAGCCTATTGTAGCCTCTTTTCATACGCTTGTTTACCTTACTAACCACTTCAAGTCATCTTGCCTATTTTCCACCATCCTCCAATCACCAGTTGAGTTCATCTAACGGGTAATTATTCTATATGGTTAATGCTTCTTCGAAATTAATAATATACAGTCCACTTATCTAAATTAGCCATAGTAACGAATTAATATATAGTTTATTTAAGAGTCGGAAATTGAAGTTCCGATCAGACGCTAGTAAACTTTTGAACGGTAGAGACGTGTCCCGTGATCTCCACCACTATCCCCGCACCAGGCCCGGAGTCCTGACCCTTTAACCCTGGTCTACCGAAGCCGGAATCCTCGGAACTACACCAGGACCCTAGTATAGCTAAGTCATTGATATACATGGCCATTGATACAATGTTTAGTTAGGGCATCCTGAGAGATAGGCTACCATGGATTAAGACTAGGCTACTATAAACAAACCTCATCTGCTTCTATAGTTCATGCCATAAGGTAGGCGATCTCAGACTTTATTTTTATTTATGTTTATTAATTTTATATTTCGATTGGTGTGGTAAGAGATAACCTTTGGCCATATTATCCCCCACATTTTGGTGCCCCGAGTGAGGATTTCGATCGGTGTGTAGACTAGGGGTTAGGTTAGGTCAACTCTTTTATTAACAGTTAGGGTCCCCATTTCTATAAATGTATAAGGTCGCATTTGTGGGACACAGTTTGATCGACCGCCATTTTGAGGTCCCTAACTGTGAAATTAGATGCTATCGAGCCCCAGGAGGTAGAGCCCGTAATTTCATGACAGACAGGCGACTGAATCGCGTACTCGATTGGCCTCACCAATTGACCATCTTATATTTTGGAGGCAACGACGTACACGAAACAGTCCAAGTGTCAGAAATTACGGATGACATCATATCTATCATTCAACTAATTGAGCAGCGCTGTGGCTCTAAGGTAGCAGGCGTCCACTGGAACCGTAGAGCTCAAGCCGCGCAGGTAGCCCGCTATCACGAGTACATCGTCGATTCATGGGCATATTGGTTGGTTTACCAGGTGATGGCCGTGGGTGAGTGGCACTGGCATGGCGTTTAAATTCTGTTGGTAGAGGACTGGTAGGAGGGCCTGCAACGTTGCGTTCTCTGGCGTTTGTGAAACTCGGAGCTTGAGCTTCGTTGCAGTCCCTAAATTTCCCCCATATTTTTCTTATTTAGACCATTTTATGTCTCCGTCCTTAATGTCACCCGCGTCTGGCAGACTAGGTCGACCAGCTAAATGCTCGGGACGGAGCATATACCAAATTTAATAAATAATAAATGTATTCCCCCCCCCCCCCTTTTAGAAAAATGCTACTACCACAGGTACCCACTAACATCTGGGATAAGAAATCAATGATTAACTAAATATTTACAGCTTTAGCTTCATTCTTGTACCTAAATTCTCCCTATTATTTGATAATTTAGGCCATTTTTATGTTTCTGTCCTTTAATGTCACCCGCGTCTGAAAGATCAAGTAGACCAGCTAAATGCTCGGGATGGAGCATATATGACATTTAATTCAATAATAAATATATTCCCTCCCCCTACTAGCGTGCGTTCCCACGTATTAGGTAAATTATATTGTGGACTTAATGTTTTCAACTAATTATTCATCTGAATTTGTAGCAAATAATGGTACGCATATAATGCTAAAGATTAACAGATAAATTGAGTATGTGTTAGGCTTTATCTAAATATAATTTTGATTGTTGAAAATTAGTCTTCAGTATAAACATTAATAATAGTCCAGAAAATAGTTACCCATTTTCCAAAATGACTGATATACTCTTGAAAAAATCTATGGTGGGGAAATTAGGCTGGGTAACTAGAGCATTAAATAATTGCCAGGAGGTAAAAAGACGTGACCCCTGTCCAAGGGAGCTGTTAAAGTCTCAAATCCAAGATCTGAAATCCCGGTGGGATAATTATGAAGTCTCTTTCAATAAATTGGAGGACTTTTGCATCAAACAAGAGCAATCTGAAAAGTTTGAAGAAATACAGCGAGCCTATACAGATGCTCGTGAAAATTATTTGGATCAACTAGCTGGGTTCGAATCCTTGGCGACAGAGACAGGTACCGGGACAGGGAGTAATGGTACCAGTAATGGTATTGCGGCTCCGGGACAACAAAGCTTTAAGTTCCCACCTATAACCTTACCTGAATTTGATGGGCAATCTGATTGGAATACCTTTTGGGACAAATTTAAGGGTTTAGTTCATGACAGGTTAGATATTTCTGCAGCAAATAAATGTTCATACTTATTGGGTCAACTTAAGGATTTTGCATTGGATCTTGTCAAAGAACTTCCCATAACAGATGCCAATTATACAGCAGCTCTAGAAGTACTCAAGGAAAATTTTGAAGAAACGGAGTTGACTCTACAGCGCCTAGTTTACAAATTGCTGGATTTATCAGGACCAAAGCATACGTACCAGGATCTTCAATCATTCCGGATCAGCTTGAATTGCGTTTTAAAATCACTTAGTACCCAGAAAGATCTTGACTCAGTTTCTTGGCTCTTGAACCATATTGTACAACAAAAGCTCTCTCAGAAAACCTGTGATGAATTGTACCACAGGTATAAGAAGAACTACTTCACGTATCAAGAAATAGAAGAGGGTTTAAGAGAGCTGTGTAAACACATGCAAGTTTCCAAGATGGATACCGGTATCAAGGAAGGAGACAACAAGGTTAAATACACAAAAGCGTCTACAGCAGGAACTAAAGAAAAAGCAAAACCATTCAAGAAAGAAGAGGTTGGTACCTATGTGACATCTGTCCAGCAGAATAATCAAACTAGTACAGTATCAAAAACAAAAGGTGTTTGGGAGAGATTTTTTTTTTGGCTCAATTCTCCAGTGACCCAAGAAGTAACCAGAGATATTAACCCCACACCAGTGGTAAACCAAGAAACCCGGAAGATGTGTATGTTATGTTCAGAACAACATTCCACAGTGTATTGTAGGAATTACCCAGACCTTAAGGCTAGACTTCCACGACTCATCGAACTAGGCAAGTGTCTTGTTTGCCTCAGCACAAGACATTCTACTGAGGAATGTGCTACTAAATTAAATGTATGTTTTCGGTGCAAGACTGATGTACATCGTACCGCGTTGTGTCCCAAAATCAGTGAAGTACAACCCAAAACGACAAGTGTAAATATGACCCTGACCACTGGAAACCCAATGCATACGCCGGCAGCTACTCCTACAGCCGAGGTTCAACTGATCAGAGGAAAAGAGGTTATGCCAGTCAAAGCACTCTTTGATACTGGAGCGCAAAAGACCTTCATTGCCGGAAATGTTGTCAGAGCCATGAATTTGCCAACAGTAGGAAGAGTGAACATGGCAATAACTGGATTTTTGTCAAATAAGGAAACACAAACATTTGATGTGGTTAAACTCCTGATTAAATTGGGCTAATATAAATGTAAGGTGACTGCGGTGGTTAAGGAAGACATGAACACTTCTGTGGTAAATAAGGGTTTAAAGGAAGCATCTGACTTCTTAACAAAGAAGGGTGTTCAACTAGCAGACCGAACTATAGAGTCTGACGTAGTAGGTCCAATTCAACTGATCATCGGCTCCGACTATTGTGGTTGCTTCTTGCGAAAAATGACTCGGAAACACGGTATCCAGTTAATTTCTTCATCAGGTGGATATATAATCATGGTATCTCTACCCACATGTGGCCCAAGTGAATCAGACAACCGGATGGATCCAGTCTTTGTGACCCCTGCACAATCTCTGGTGGTGGCTAGAATTGGTGCAGAATTAATACCATCACAACTAGGAGACATTCTGGAAGAGCAACAAGAACCTGTTCACAAACTTTGGGAACTGGACACTGTGGGTATAGAAGCAGATCTTCCCACCCCTGAAGACATCTTAACATATAACCACTACCTAGACACAGTTGATTATAAGGATGGCCAGTACTGGGTAGGACTTCCATGGAAGATAAATGCCCCTGAATTACCAACTAACTACCAGAGTTCGAGATGTCAATTAAATAAAATGGTGGAGAGATTGCGTCAACATCCTGAACGACTGGAAATTTATCATAAAATAATTCAAGAGCAGTTGGAAAATGACTTTATTGAGGAGGTCCCTGGTGAAATAAACCATAAAGAGGGCCATTACCTTCCTTATCATGCTGTAAGTAAGGACTCCAGTACTACACCCATCAGAGTGGTATTTAACTGCAGTTCTCGAGCAGCGAAGAATGAAGCAAGTCTAAACGATTGTCTCTATGTAGGACCAAATCTGACTGAAATACTGGGTGATGTACTATTAAAATTCAGGACGAAGAGATTTGGGTTTGTGGCAGATATCTCCAAAGCCTTTTTGAGAATAGGGTTAAAGGAGCAGGACCGCAAATTCACAAAGTTCCTTTGGCCTGAAGATCCTTTTCAGCCTGGTGAGCGGATAAAAGAATACCGCTATTGGTCAGTGTTGTTTGGTTCCTGCTCTAGTCCTTTCTTGCAGCACTTTGAGATATAATTTCCAGAAGACAGAGAAACCGGAAAGGGGTCAACTGTTTTACATGGATAATCTTCAGGGCGTTGCCGACAGTGGAGGAGAGGTGATTGAAATCTACAATTTGGCAAGGCAAGAATGTAATAAAGCCAATATGCCACTACAAAGTTGGAATTCAAACTCTCATATTCTTTTGGACCAGATAAGAAGAGACTATCCTGACTACCAAATACCAGAATATCAACCAGTACTAGGATTGCTGTGGAAAACAACTACTGATGAGATGTCTCTAAAGCCCCTCAAGTTTCCCGATGTAAAACTCACAAAACGCATACTCCTAAGTCAGGTCTGTATGATGTTCGACCCATTGGGCATATTAAGTCCCATATCAATTAAAGGGAAGATTTTAGTGCAGGAGGCCTGGAGAGAAGCACTGAGTTGGGATACTCCATTACCTGAAAAAGTATACGGACGAGTGGAACAAATTGCAGGTGGAATATGAGAAGGTATCCTTAGTCAAGTTTCCTAGAAGATGTGATCCTACCTCTGATAATGAGTGTGCTCAATTGCACGTCTTTTGTGATGCCTCATCTAAGGCATATGGTGCAGTAGCTTTTTGTGTCACTGAAGTCCGATCTACTATGATTATGTCCAAATCCAGAGTAGCCCCATTAAAACAACGTACCCTTCCACAGTTGGAGCTGACCGCTGTTGAATTGGGAACTAGGTTAGCTACTTATTTTAATGGTATGTTTCACGGCGTCAGGCAATAGATAGATAGATAGATGTTTCCCTTTTTAGGTGAGACATATATATGGACAGATAGTGAGATATGTTTGCACTGGATAGCTAAGGATGATAGTCACATAGTTTATGTGCGTAACAGAGTACACAAAATAAAAGAATTGCAAATTAATTATACATTCATGCATGTTAAGTCCAAGGATAATCCGGCTGACTTGGTGAGCCGAGGTGTTGGTGTCAAGAAATTGATTAACGAAATTCTGTGGTTTCAGGGTCCGGTTTGACTACGTCAGAGTGATTGGCCAGAGCAAAAATCATACCAGAAAGTTAATGATGATCAAGTTCTTATGGTCATATGGACCCAATAATTATCCCAGAGCCTTCAGTGATTGACATCACCAAGTTCTCCAATTTGGACAAACTGTTAACTGTAACTAAATTTGTGTTTAAGCTCCTGAGCAAGAAGGTAAAGATGGATGAATTAGACCCACTTACCTACTGGATCAAAAGGATACAAGCTGAAAAGTATGAGGAGGAATTAACCCTCTTGCGACCATATGACGCAGAGGTTGCCAGATTAGCAATAAGAAATAGAGTTCTCTCACTCTTATAATTACCTCTCCAAAATTAGTTTTCTCCCCACAGCTAACTCAAAGACAACTGAAGAGGTTAAAGTAACTAAACTAAAGGTTTCTAAATACCCCTGATGGTAATAAAGGCTTTAAAGTATCCCTAATAGGCTCAAAATTGCGTCAAGAACATGAGAGGGTTAACACAGCTACGTAAACCCAATCCCAAGCCAACCAAAAGAATGAAGGACCTTGGGCTGTACCTAGACAATCAAGAATTAATATGTTGTCAAGGTCGTATTGGAAAAGCTGAACTACCCCTCAAAACTCGGCATCCGATCCTATTGCCCAAGGATTGCGACCTCACCAAATTGATGGTTTTAAAAGCGCATGAAACCACTAAACACGGTGGGGTAGCAGACACTCTAGCCTATATGCGACAAACATATTGGATACCCCAGGGACAACAAGCTGTTAAACGCTGTATCAAGAATTGCATTATTTGCAAGAGGTATACAGCTATAGCTATTCCTTACCCTTGACCACCAGCTCTTCCGCCAGACCGCATTCACCAAAGGACACCGTTTGAGGTAACAGGTATAGATTATACTGGTGCCATCACTCTCACAGGAGATGATGGTCCACCCAAGAAGGTTTACATATGTCTATTCACCTGTACCAGCACTCGGGCTATCCATTTGGAAATAGCGGAGGACATGAGCTCGGAAACCTTTATAAATTTATTTAGAAGATTTGCCGCTCGGCGAAGTTGTCCCAGACGTTTGATTAGTGACAATGGGACAAATTTTGTGGGCGCATCACCGTTGGTTTCTGAACTATTAAAGAGCAACGCAGTACAGCAAATGTTGGATTCTAGAAATTGTTATTGGTCATGCACAACTCCCAGAGCCCCTTGGCAAAATGGATTTACAGAGAGAATGATAGGTATCGTGAAATCGTGCCTGAAAAGGGTTCTTCACAAGTCCAAGGTCACCTTGGATGAGTTAAGAACTGTTGTCACCGAGATAGAAACCAGAGTAAATAATCGACCACTAACGTATCAAGATGACTCCAATCTGGAAATTGAGGCCTTAACACCGGCTCATTTATTATATAGTAGACGATTGGACCCAGTCTCCCGTTTGGACGTGACCGAGGAATTAGTGGATCCCTCCGTTAATGAAGCAGATACACACTTGCGACGAAGCTACCATAAACTCTGCATAATACTGGCCGCCTAGAACAAAAATTGGGCATCAGAGTATATCTTGAGCCTACAGGAGAGGTATTATGGTGCGAATTCTGCTAGTAACCGTCACAAACCTGAAGGGGGAGACATAGTCTTGTTGAAAATGGACCAACCTCACTCTAACTGGCCTTTAGCAAGGATCCAAGAAGTCTATCCTGATTCTGAAGGGGTTATCTGAACCGTTAAGGTTGTATCTCGAGGACAAACCACTCTCAGAGCTGTAGATCGGCTCATACCTATGGAACTCGCCATCCCACCGGAGGAAAAACACCAACCCATAGTAATAGGGAGCCCAAGACCACAACGAGCAGCTGCTGCGGGGTCTAGAAGAAATTGGCGTGATTTGTTAGCCGCAGGTGATATAACATGATGCAACACATCATACTTCACCGGGCCCCAATCTGAGAGAAATAAATTGACTACACCGATATCTGGAGACTGTTGGCAACAACCTTCCGATAGGATAACCTCACTAGAGTGAACAATTTCCTACCAGAACCCGGTGATTGTATATGTTGTAGAGAATAATTAATATTAAGTAATTTAGTACTGTGTAAGATTACCTTGGCCAAGTTAATTTAGTTATAAAACCTTGTATGATTAGATTTAGAGGTACTGTATTCGGTATCAGTTTTGAAATTCCCACGCTTACAGGCGCGATCCACAGCTTGCTGTAATATCCAGATCGCTTGGATAATATGTTTACTAAATCGTTGTGAAACGATATTTATATTAGTATTTATATAATTAAATGCTTATTTCTCATTTATAGGATAAAGTGAAGAGGGAATGAACCCTTGGTAACGAATTAATATATAGTTTATTTAAGAGTCGGAAATTGAAGTTCCGATCAGACGCTAGTAAACTTTTGAACGGTAGAGACGTGTCCCGTGATCTCCTCCACCACAATCCCCGTGCCAGGCCCGGAGTCCTGACCCTTTAACCCTGGTCTACCGAAGCCGGAATCCTCGGAACTACACCAGGACCCTAATATAGCTAAGTCATTGATATACATGGCCATTGATACAATGTTTAGTTAGGGCATCCTGAGAGATAGGCTACCATGGATTAAGACTAGGCTACTATAAACAAACCTCATCTGCTTCTATAGTTCATGCCATAAGGTAGGCGATCTCAGACTTTATTTTTATTTATGTTTAATAATTTTATATTTCGATTGGTGTGGTAAGAGATAACCTTTGGTCATATTATCCCCCACAAGGTTATTATTTGTAATAAAGTTCTGACAAACTAAACTAAATAAAGTTATAGAAAAGAATAAGCAGTTTGAACACGGTAATAATAAACTGGTCAGTAGGTGTACAGTACCAACATTACAGCGTTTGAATGGCCAAATATTTCAGCAATAATAAAATCACTTGTAGAATGAAGCAAATATGGGTGTTGGTAAAGTAAAACACCGGGTTAATGGGTGCTGGGAAAGTGATCTGACCCGATATAGAACATATTATATTAACAGCTATACAAAAGACTACAAAGGTAAACAAATAACAACTATCACAATGAAACACTCAGCACAAGTTATATAATAAATACAGACAGATGGTGTAGTAGGAAAGCAAATCGATACCTGCATAGATAGATAATGTTGATGTGATATGACTTGATATATATTATAATTCAACAGTATACACTAGCACACACCTTGCTCTATGAATAGGTTTGCACAGCTTATAAGGTTACTACATAATGTAAGCCGAACAGGAAAACAGGTTAACATGTGTAGCAAATTATAGAGCGTTAACCTGGCCTGATTACCTATTCTATATACAGCCACCACCCCTCACCAGACCTGTAGTACGGTATTAGCCCCCCCCCCCCACCCCACCCCACCCCACCTCCAGATGTCACAGGTGATAAGGACAACATATTATGAACCCATAGCATCTGGCAGCATGGGGTATATAATAATGGAATAATAACTGTGATACAGTTACGCATGTGTACAGTTCAAAAAGTAATAGTGAGGAGGAGATAATGGGAGGAGTAGAGGTAAACAAAGGAAATAATCAGCAGTATTAAAGCGATATATATTAATATTGTTGCTAAAATTGTTATCTATGTTTTGGAGTTATGATAAATTGGAGGTCGGCATTTTTAGATTCACAATAATTGATAGACTACTGCGTGTCGTGTCGTGTCGTACAAGGCAACTAATAGGGGGGATGGCGTTTGACTTGCGGACCAACAGCCATTACTATACAAGGAAGCCTTATTGGCGATGGCATTGTTTACATATTACAGTGCTGTGACAGGGCTTCATTGTTCTAGTCCAAGTTGCCTAATGACGGCACACTGGCGGTGGATGTCACTCCCTCCGGACCCGGACCTGGCGCCTTGGGCCCAACCTGGACGAAATGGATCCAGAGGCTACAGTACGTAGTGTTTCTCCGGACTGGCACTCTCCGCCCAACAGTATAGTGGTCCGAACCTGGTGGTAGCGCTCCAGGAGGCTGCCCTATAATTGGGTAAAAAATACCAAACCAGTCGTAGTGCCATGTACGGGCACAGGGTGCGTCCCTGCGGCTGGTTCTGGTTGGACGCACCGAGGCCACTGGATCCTAACCCCTTGTAATCTCTTGGGGGAAGGCGCTGGGAATGGTCACCGGGGTAGACTGGAGCCGGAGTTCTGGGGGGAGTGTTGCCCATTTGCCAGCCTAATCATCAATTATGACTAAACCTAAAGAGAAACAATGTAAGTTCGATGATCCAAAACCGCGAAGGATATGGACAAATGCCCCCCACATTCTCAGACTTGCTAGTGTGAATGTTGGTAGTTTGAATCTGTGTGCAAATGAAGTGGCTAAGATGTGTGAGAGGAGGCGAGTGGACGTTTGCTGTGCCCAGGAAACACTCTGGATTGGGTAAGGGGTACAGTGGATTGTTGGAAGAAAGAAAAGATATAGGATCTACTGGAAGAGAGTTGAGACTGATAAAGCGAAAGGAGGAGTGGCTGTTCTGGTGGCTGAAGAGTGAGCGGAAAGTGTGCTCCAGATTACGAGAGTTAGTGAAAGGCTGATTGTTTTGAAGTTGAAAGTTGGTGAAAGAATTTTGAATGTGATATCTGCATATGCCCCACAGGCTGGCCTACAGAAAGAGATAAAAGAAGATTTCTTGAATGACACCGTCAATGTCATTTCAGGCCTCTCGGAGAATGAAATAACAATCCTGGGAGGGGACCTGAATGGTCACGTGGGACCATCTGCAGATGGATACGAGGGAGTACATGGAGGAAATGGTTACGGAAGGAGGAATCTGGAAGGCGAATATATACTGGAGTCCTGCGTTGCACTCAACATGGTTGTGTGTAACACGAAGTTCAAGAAAAGACAGAGCCATCTGGTCACATATAACTCTGGGGTCTGTAGTATCCAGATAGATTACTTCTTGGTTAACAGGAAAGACTGGAAACTGGTTCGGGATGTAAAGGTCATCTCGAGCGAAGAATGTATCCCCCACCATAAGCTTATACAGAGATCCTTAGCGCAAGAAGGTATACATGCCCAAAAGGAGAGTGTGGCTGCTGAAGAACAAGGAAGTTAGGGATAGGTTTCATAGTGAACAGGAGGAAATTAATAGAAATAAGGAAGCTAGGCCTAGCGATGTAATTAGTCAATGGAATTTCCTTAAGCATAGCCTTCTCGCTGCCAATGACAAAGTCTGTGGGAAAACAAAGGGTCACTCCAGGAATAATACCTCCTGGTGGTGGAACGATGAGGTAGAACATGCTGTGAAAAAGAAAACGAGATGCTTCAAAGCATGGAAGAAGGGAGGCATTAAGGAGGAATACCAGGCAGCTAAGCGAACTGCCAAAAGAGTTATTTACAATGCTAAAAAATGCATTAAGGACCTGGTCCTCGAACAAGTGTGTAACACTGACAATCCCAATGGGATCTTCAACCTAGCTAGGTGAGGTAAAAATTACAGTAGGGATATTATAGGTGAACAATGTGTTAGAAACGATAATGGGAAGATTGTGTGTGCAGAAGATGAAATCAGAGAAGTATGGAAGGCACACTATGAACGATTACCAAATGTGGAGTTTGAATGGGATAAGGAACAGCTTATAGTATTGAAAAAACAATATCTGGACCCCTTCCTTTGATAGCACCAGCAGTAGTGAGCGACGCAATCAATACAATTAAGGACGGTAAAGCTCCAGGGTGCTCTGATAATGTCGCTGAGATGATAAAAGCCTCAGGGGGGCCTGGTGTCAGTTTAATCACTGAGATGATAAACACCATTGTTAAAGATGAGAAAATCCACGAGGATTGGCACAAAAGTGTAATCTATATAATATTTTCGATTGTCTGTGTGTGTGTGTGTGTGTTCTTAATAGGCGGCCGCAGTTTTGGACCTGGGGAGCTGAAACTTTGCATGTGGATGTCAATTGACCTGGGTCAGGTCATAGAGGGGGCGAGGCCACGATCGGAGGTCGTTTCTAGGCCGAAATTGAAAACAAATTGAAAACAAATGAAAAATAAAAAACCGTTTGGGGCAGAAGGAGGCCTCCGATCGAAAAGGTGTATGGAACGAAAGTTGTTCGCAGCCCCCAAAATGGGGGTAAGGATGAGGTCAGATCCAAAATCGGAGGTCATTTAGCGGCCGAAATCGAGGTCACCGTTTAATGAGGCACAGGGAGGTCGAGGCCAGTGATTATGGTAGTAGTAGTATTGTGATGATTGTGGTAGTAGTGATTGATGATGGTGATTATGGTAGTAGTAGTGGTGGTAGTAGTGATTTTAAATCCGGACAACGCCGGGTACCCCTGCTAGTAGTAAATATATACAACGGAAAAGAGGATGCGCTAGATAGAGGTAATTATAGGGGCCTGAAAATGCTTGACCAAATCATGAAAGTCTGTGAGAGAGTCTTTGACGGTTCTGATCAGGCAAAGCATCTCCATTGATGATATGCAGTTTGGTTTTATGCCAGGATGTAGTACAATTGATGCTATCTTCATAGTCAGGCAGATACAGATACTTACTAAAATGCAGGGATCTTTGCTTTGTGTTTGTAGACCTGGAGAAGGCCTTTGAGAGAGTGCCTGGAGATGTTGTGCAGTGGGCTATGAGGAAACTTGATGTGGAAGAGTGGCTGGTGCGTGTGATAATGAAGATGTATGAGGATTCGCGAACTGCGGTGAGGGTGAAACTGAGGGTGTACTGAGTGAGGAGTTCACAGTCCGCGTTGGGAGTTCATCAGGGTTCAGTGTTAAGCCTCTTTATTATGGTCCTGGAGGCACTGTCTAGAGATTTTAGATCTGGACTCCCGTGGGAACTGTTTTATGCAGACAATTTAGTCCTAATAGCTGACAATGTGCAAGATGCTGAGGTCAAATTCAGAAGATGGAGAGAGGGCATGGCGAGCAAGGGTTTAAGAGTCAATATTAACAAAACCAAGGCTATGCATTTTAGATTGAGACGAGGCAATGTGGAAAAGAACGGTGCATATCCATTTGCAGTGTGTGGAGAGGGTTTGGGCGCTAACTTGATTCGGTGTAGCATATGTCGATGTTGGGTGCACCATGGGAGCAAGTGCTGTAGAATAAAAGGACCCCTGCCGAAGGATAAGTCAGAAATTGAGATATATGAGTGCGTAGTGTGCAAGGGTGAGCTTGTTTTAAATGATGATCCTGTGGCTGTGAATTTTGGGAATGAGTCATTGGAGCTGTTGGACAAGTTTTGTTACCTAAAAGATACCATCTCTGCCGGTGGTGGGGCCGAGGCTGCCACTCTCGCTAGAATTAGATGTGACTGGGGGAAGTCCAGAAAACTGCTGCCAATTCTGACCATGAAAAGAATGCCTCTCCCTCTGAAGGGGAAGGTGTATGCCTCATGTGTTAGAAGTGCAATGACGTATGCCTCAGAAACATGGGCCGTTAAAGTAGAGGATGTCAACAGAATGGAAAGTAATGAGATGAGAATGGTGAGATGGATGTGTGGGGCCAAGCTGCAGGATAGAACAACAAATGATGAGCTGAGGAGACGTTTAGGTATAAAGAGTATTAGCGAGGTGATGCATACAAGTAGACTGCGATGGTATGGGCATGTGGAGAGAATGGATGAACACAATTGGGTGAAAAACATGCAAGTCTGTGATTGTGGAGGGAGCTGCAGCAAGGGGTGGATCGAGGAAGACCTGGGATCGGACTATACATGCAGATCTCAAATCCAAAAACTTGACAAGTGAAGCAGCCCTTAACAGGGTTGCCTGGAATGCCGCCATTAGGACAAGAGACTGAAACTGCACGTATGTGTGGAGCACTCAGTCTTAACATTTTATGTATGTATGTATGTAGTCAACGCCAACAATTGTATTCATTTAAGAACATCGTGAGAATACACACCACCGTGTATTGAAAGTGTTACTTGGGCCCAAATATAACACAATAGTCGGAAAATATAACACAATAGTCGGAAAAGGAAACGAAGGAGAAAGAAGTCTAAACCTATGAGTTACAGAAGGATTACATGGAGAGGAATAAGTAAAATTGTTAATAGCAAATGAAGGTTTATAAGCCGAAGTATAATAATAACTGGAATATTATACTGCTTGGGATCAGATTATGAGGTTGCAGAACCATCGACTTAGTAACGTGTTTCATCTATGTTTTAGCCTTTTTCAATCAGATAACTTAAATGTATGCTTAATTTGTATTACCTCTCAAAGCTGTCAAATGATACACCCTATATCTGCACAATATGGGTGGCCCACCCAAACCAAAAAGGCCGAATATTCTCCCTAAGAAAGGTGGTGGTCCCTTGCGATATGGGCTGAATTAACAAAAAAACAATGTAGCCTGGATCATCTGGGAGGTACCCACACGAGCATGAGAGCCGCATGAAGCTGAAAACGAGAGCAGAGGCGCTGTGATGGGCCTGCTAGGTCGAGGTATGAATATATATGAGCGGATATTTTGGTTGGGTGTGCTGAAACATTATAGGTCACACAATATCCCGGCGCTACCTGTACATACTTGGTTGGTATGGGGGTAACTCAAGCTGGGGATTGATATAAACCAGGTCCCAATGTCCTCCGAGCCCTTGTTAATTCGGACCTTGCTAGCTACAGCTAGCCGTAACATATATGTTTGGCTAAAAACAACAATGTACTTCGTTATAGCCTGAAACTCACAAGTAGTCAATTTGCATTGCTTTTAGAATGTTTCTGAAGGTCATTGTTGCCCCTTCCTACTTTGTTGAATTATGCATTCACAAAAAGAAAGTGAGATAATATGAAATGAACACAGTGTTGACCCTTGCACACTATTAAAATACAAGAAAGTTTGAAACTAAAAACTAAAACAAACATAAACACTCTTTTCCGACCTCCTATATCATTATTTCGTTCTACCGGCGATGTTAACAAAGTAATCCTTACCCTCAGCCGCAAGGATTATGCTGCTCTTAAAAATAGCTTCAAAAATTATCACCTACTACAAATCCCACCACACCTTCCACAACTACCAGCACATCTACCACAACTACTACCACACCTACCACAACTACAACTACAGCATTCATGTCATATCCCATTTATATTTCGACAACTTGCACTGTTAATTTTTGCATTTTCAGCTATACATAGTTTAAAAGACATTATCGGAAAATACATATTGACATTGCATAAAGTCAAAGAAACACACACACACACATATATATATATATATATATATATATATATATATATATATATATATATATATATATATATATATAAAATATATATATATATATATATATATATATACAGTATATATATATATATATATATATTTTATAAAATTGAGCATACTCCCTCAATCATTATCAACTCCGACCTTACACAATATGATACACAATATCTCGAATAACCTCTATGGGTCAAGGCCACATACAGTATATACCTGGTACTAAACGGATAACAATACCAATACAAAGGAATTATTGACCTAGATTTGGTGACCCCCTCACCAAAGTCAGCAAAGGTCATATAGAGGTCAACACTACCGGGTGCTGACTTGTGTGTGTGTGTGTGTTAGAACTGATAAATGAGAACCTACGTAAATTATATTCGATACATTATACACACCTTGGACAACGAAAGCTAGGCAGATTAGAAATGTGTATGCTATTGTGGTGAAACATGTATTCCCCCCCACCTCTCTCTCTCTCTCGCTCTCGCTTTCTCTCTCTCCCTCTCTCCCTCTCTCTCTCTCTCTCTCTCTCTCTCTCTCTCGCTTTCTCTCTCTCTCGCTCTCTCTCTCTCTCTCTCTCTCTCTCTCTCTCTCTCTCTCTCTCTCTCTCTCTCTCTCTCTCTCTCTCTCGCTCTCTCTCTCTCTCTCTCTCTCTCTCTCTCTCTCTCTCTCTCTCTCTCTCTCTCTCTCTCTCTCTCTCTCTCTCTCTCGTTAGGGATTTCCAGTTCATATAGTTGCTTATGTATTGTACTCGAGCTTCACATCATCATTTGTTTATTTGGAGTTTGTTTAGTACACATAATAAGATTAGAAAAAACAAATGGAAAAAATAGAACAAGAGAAAGAAAAGAAGATTAAAAGAAGTGGGACGGAAACACATAGAAGTTGAAAAGAAAGAGGGGAATGAAGCACGTCTCTACTCGAAGTTTGTTGTCCTTAATTAACCCCTTGAGGATTATGACGTATTTTAACAGTTTACTCTGGCTATCATTAGACGATTTGATGTAGCTTAGGGAAGATCTGTGAGAGTTAAATGGGTAAAGGCGGTATCAATCAATCAACCGACTTCCACATGCCATTCCTAATCTGAATAAAATCGTCTATTAATTGCCAGAAAGTAGAAAAGCAATGCGTCATAGAATATACTGAGGGTTAAACATTTTAATATGAATGTTTGGGTTACATTAATAATGAATACAGTATAGTTCCTAGCATATTGAAGGGTTTCCTGTTCATCTACAGATAGACCATTAACAACAATCATTATAAAATTCTTGCTGTTTATGAGAATTCTTCATCTGATTCTGTAGCTCCGAGTACTACTACAGAAAAAAACACAAATCTAGTTCCAAAAATTCTTCAACTACAATTATAAAGATACATTTACAAGAAACAGTAAGAGCATGCGTCTGGGAAGGTAGTCTTTTCCGCATAAAAGTAAAGATCAGATTATCGTATGTTTAAGTATATAAAGTTCTCCGTAATCCATACTCTATACTTATTTATACAATCAAAGGTGTATTATTAGCGATGGTATTGCGTAGAAGACAACACTTAATGCGTAGTGTCTCTAATACAAACACTAAATAATATATGTTTCACAACTAATTGTCTGTGAGGGCATAAACAACAACAGGTATGACCTAAACCAAACTTAAAAGCACGCAGTTGCTAAACACTCTCCTTGCAAACCGAAGTAAACGCGAGAGTTAACATCACTCCCGATAACAAAGAGAGATAAAGGTCAAAGATTCAAGCCTTATTGGGACTCGAGATACATTTTTTCAAGGATTACAGGGAGCAAACAAAAGAGAGTATATGATCACAACGGTCTAGTGAACAAGACACAGATTAAAGCAATCTGTATACAAATTAATTTCTGCTGGTAAATTTAAATACATATGTTGCATCTACCGTTCCCCAAATACTCCTCCAGAGCAAAGTCTTTTTGATTCTCTGTCCTCACAACTCAGTGTCCTCACTTAAATGCTTCTTCTGAAATCACTGTGTTGGGTGATTTTAATGTCCATAATGTTGAATGGCTCACTCATTCAGCCAGGACTGATGATGCTGGTCTTGAATGTGAGCTATTTGCAGACTCATTTAATCTCATTCAACTAGTCAACCAACCCACCCGTGTACCAGATAATCCTAATCATAATTCCCACCTACTGGACTTATTTTTAACAACCAATTCAGAAAATTATGATGTTACAGTGAGGTCCCCACTTGGATCTTCTGATCACTGTCTGATACAGGCCACCTGTCTATCACCTACCACACCTTCCCACTCTGAACCTGTTTTGGTGACTAAATGGCATTACGATAGGGCAGACTGGGAGGGTCTTCAAGGTTTCTTTATTGATATTCCCTGGACCTCTTTCTTTTCTAATGATGCACACTCCACCTTGAGCCACATACAAGATTTTGTAAAAATTGGAATGGAAACTTTTATTCCTCATCAAAAGTACAGTAAAAGATCTAATTCACCTAAATGGTTTGACCATAATTGTGCTAGAGTAACTGAACAAAAAGCAATAGCCTACAATGCATACACAAGATCAAAAACACATGAAGCCTTTAATTACTTTAGAAACATCAGAAATCATGCCAAAACTGTATTAAACCTAACTAAATCAAACTTTCTCCATAAGCAGGCAAATAAACTTCTAAATAATCCAAATGATAACAAAATATTTTGGTCTACTCTTAACTCATTCAAATCCAACTTCACTACTGCTTCATCCATTCCACCATTAAAATCTCCGACTGGCAATCTTGTAAGTGACCCACGAGGTAAAGCTAACCTTCTTGCAGATATTTTCTCCACCAACTCAACCTTAGATGAATAAATCAAGATGTCCCTGTACTTAATTTTAATTCACCTGAAATTCCCTCACTTAAGATCCACACCAGACATGTCAAAACTATTTTGCAGAATCTCTCAGTAGATAAGGCTCCTGGTCCAGATGAAATTCCTCCAATAGTACTTAAGAATTGCTCCTTGGTGCTCGCTCCTGTATTGGCAAAATTTTTCCGTCTGTGTACTCATACCTCATGCTTCCCAGTACCCTGGAAAGAAGCAAACATCCATCCAGTTCCTAAAAAAGGTGCCTCTTCAGATCCATCAAACTACAGACCAATAGCTATAACTTCCACTCTTGGCAAAGTTTTTGAAATTATATTAAATAATCACATAATTAAGCATCTGGAGAATAATAAATTAATCAGTGATAGGCAATATGGTTTTAGACGATGTCGATCAACTGCAGACATTCTTTGCCTTCTTACGCATCAAATCAACCAAGCTACAGACCAACATGGTGAAACACATACAATAGCACTGGATATATCAAAGGCATTTGATAGAGTCTGGCATCAATCCTTATTGTCAAAGATGTCACACTACGGCCTTGCATCATTAGTTCCACTAATTTCTTCTTATCTTCATAACAGAAAAATACGTGTAATGGTAGATGGCCTTTATTCTCAATTTCACTCAATAAATGCTGGTGTTCCCCAGGGATCAGTTTTGGCCCCAACTCTGTTCCTCATTCATATCAATGATCTCATATCTACCACTCATAATCCAATACATTCCTACGCAGATGACTCAACACTCCACAGTTCCTTCACATTTACCAATTCTTTCACCCAACCCGATCTTATAAATTCAAAAATAAACACTGCAATTTCTCTGAACCAGGACCTTTCTAGAATTAATGAATGGGGACAAGAGAATCTAGTTTCCTTTAATGCACAGAAAACCAAGTACATTCAATTTTCTAACCGACAGAATCTCACTGACTCCCATATATTTTTTAATGATGTAAATATTCCCACTTCCCCTAGTATTGACATTCTCTACTAACATTAACTACTAACTTGAGCTGGACACATTATGTTAGAAGCATTGCTAAGAATGCCTCTAAAAAACTGGGACTCCTGTACAGAGTTCGAGAATTCTTCACTGACGAGCAGTTGGCCGTAATATATAAAAGTCATGTGCGCTCTCAGATGGATTACTGTTCACCTCTGTGGGGTGGAAGTGGAGTGGTTGCATTGAGGCAGTTGGACAAAATTCAAAATAAAGCTATTAGATTAATCAATAATCCTGCAATCACACAGGACCTTCCTACATTAGCCATACGAAGAAACGTTGCATCCCTTGCATTATTCTACAGATACTTTCACAGCAATTGTTCCGAGGAACTTGCTTCAATTGTGCCGCCTCTCCACATCTTTCCCCGTAGAACTAGGGCAGCTGAGAGCGCCCATGAATTTACACTTTCTCCTCCACAATGCAGAACTTCTGCTTATCAGAATTCATTTATCCCCAGAGCTACTACTCTTTGGAATTCACTTCCCTCGAATTGCTTTCCACAAACTTACAATCAACAAATGTTTAAATCCAGTTGTTACAAACATTTTATGAATGGAGGATGCCTTTAGGCACATGGACCTTTTTGTTTTATCTGTGTTTTTCCTTCCTCCGTTCATTGTCTCTTAAAAAAAAAAAAAAAAAAAAGAGAGGATACAACATGTAAGAAATAAAGCGAAAAAATAACATTATTCTATCCAACTACAAGAGTATGAACCGTAAAACATATGGATAAGTACAGTACATCCAAGAATTTTTTTATCAATACAAGAGAGCGTTTGTGGGTAAGAGAGATAGAGAGAGAGAGAGAGAGAGAGAGAGAGTATGATTCCTGAGTTATATACCGACCTCTCTTGATCTCGCTTGTTCTCGCACACGTTCCCTCTCTCTATTGTTCCAGTGATAATGGGGCAAAATGGGGTGGCTAATAAGACTCAACCTGATCCTATGGTGTATTAACTTGCACCTGACTCTGTGTTGGTGTATGTTTGTCTCTCTGTGTATATGTATGATGTTTTCTATTGCCAATGTTTCTGATAAAGTTGACAGCATAGGAAGGTTGCTCTGTGCCGCGGCACTCATCTACGTGACTTATAACTCATTGGTAAAGGAAGCTAAGGATGAGCTCTCCAAACCACTGACATTGCTATTCAATGAATCCTTGCAGTCTGGGACTATGCCTGATCAGTGGAAGCTAGCCAACGTAACACCGATATTAAAAAAAGGCAGCAAATCCCTACCCAGTAATTATCGTCCAATTAGCTTAACCTCAATTGTATGTAAAATGCTAGAAACGGTCATAAGAGACAGACTTGTAAATCACTTAAAGGCAAATAACTTACTTAAAGATACTCAACACGGCTTTCGTAAAAAACGTTCCTGTTTAACAAACCTCTTAGACTTCTTCCACGATATCCTCAACCTCTACGATGAGAGTAAAGCTGTAGATATTATATACCTTGATTTTCAAAAGGCCTTTGACAAAGTTCCCCACAAACGTTTACTGCTAAAACTAAAAGCGCATGGAATACAAGACGGTGTGTTGAAATGGATAGAAAATTGGCTCAGCGACAGAAAGCAAAGAGTCATAAACGGTAAGGCATCTAAATGGACCAATGTAAGTAGCGGGGTACCCCAGGGATCGGTACTAGGACCAATTCTCTTTCTAATTTACATCAACGACATAGATGAGGGTCTCACCTGTACAATCTCAAAATTTGCTGACGATACAAAAATTGCAAATAGCGTACTCTCAAAAGAACAAGTTGACGATATGCAACACAATCTAGATAAATTGTCATGTTGGGCCCAAATATGGCAAATTAGTTTCAATGCGGATAAATGTAAAGTACTACATATCGGATACCTAAATGAGAAAGCAAACTATTTGATGAATGGCACTCACCTTAAGAATGTAAACAAAGAAACCGATCTGGGAGTAACAATATCGAGTAACCTAAAACCGAGTCAACAATGTTCAGAAGTTGTTAAGAAGGCAAACAAAATAATTGGCTTTATAGGCAGGTCATTTGAGCATAAATCCAAAGAAGTTATCCTAACCCTTTACAATTCCTTAGTCCGCCCTCTTTTGGATTACTGCGTTCAATCCTGGTGCCCTTATTACCAAACAGATATAAACAAGCTAGAACGAGTTCAACGTAGAGTTACCAAAATGATACCTAGCCTAAAGAACAAACCATACGAAGAGCGTCTTAGAGAATTAAATCTATTTTCTTTAACCCAACGCAGATTAAGAGGTGACTTAATTCAAGTGTTCAAAATCATAAACGGCTTCACTATCGACCAATCTAATTACACGCGGGGAAACGGTTGCAAAATTATTGGTAAATCTTTTAACTCACACGAATCTAAAAATTTCTTCTTCAATCGAGTTGTCAACTTGTGGAATGGGCTTCCCCGAGATGTTATAGACTGCAGCACCGTTGATTCATTTAAACTCCGCCTAGACAAATATCTCGCATCAAACCCGCGACTGACTGCGTTTGTAAATGAATAACTTTATTTTATCCCCCCTCAGTTACTAACCCCTCTGTCCCCTACTAACTTCCTAATCCTGCCACGGACATTAGTTCTAGGGCAGTAGTTCCCTTTCCAATGTTCCCTTACCCACTCTAAACCACTGTTTGGACACTTGATCCTCAGTGATTTGGAGGAAAAGCAGCCTAGAAGGGTCACTAGACCTGTTGTTGCTTGATTTCCTTTCCTTTGTACCTTTGGCTATCCTATAATATCAATGGCATCACAATTTACCTCACATAACAGTAAGTTAAAATTATCCACTTATTTTTATTTTGTTGTCAATGTGAGTAAGGGAGACAAAAGGCAGAACTGCCTGTAGCGAGTGCCTCCCCCATAGTTGAAAGAGTGACAGGGCAAACATCAAGGGATGTTCGAGCCAAAATGCCTGGACACACGGAGTTTGAAGCAATTTAAGTCATAGGAGGAGGGAAAGACTGATTCTGGGAGAGAGTTCCAGAGCTCAGATGTTGAATAGAAGAAAGTCTGGGAGTAACGTTTCACTCTTGGGTTGGAGAATTGCACAGAGTGGGGGTGGGATTGTGTTGCAAGACGGGTACCACATACCCTACGTAGAGGAGGTGGTATACACTGGGAGAGCTCTGAGGAGCACTGATTATTGTAGTAGCAATAGAATAGCGAGATATGCAATCTAGCGGCGAAGAGAGTGAGTTTGCAGTGAGTTGGTGAGTGGACGGGAATTAATGATACAAAAGGCCTTCCTTTCTACTTTGTCTAGGAGTGCGGTGTGAGAGGATCCTCCCCACACATGTGAACAATACTCAATACAAGGAAGCACTGTGCCCCTGTACAGAGCCCTTGAGGCGGTTGAGCACACCCAGCATCTGGGAGGCTGCATTAGCAAGACTGGTAATATGTTCCTTCCAAGTGAGAGCAGAAGAAAAAGAGACACCAAGAATATTGAGAGAAGATGAAGGACTGATTTTTGTATTGTTGAAGAATATGGGATAGTACGCTGGGAGTCCCAGACGGGTAGATGGAGAAATTGGGTTTTTGAAGCATTAAAGACAACAAGGTTCTCTCTGCCCCAATTGGAAATAGCAGCTAGATCAGAAGATAAGTGTTGTATGGATTCATTATGTTTGTCTTTGAGAGGTTGCTGGCTGGGGCGTTCTGGAAAACGAATTGAGTAGTGTAAGGTAGAGTCGTATGCGTATGAATGGATGGGACTGGAGGTACAGTTGAGATGATTATTTATGAAAATTATAAAGAGAATTGGAGATAGGACAGAGCCCTGAGGAACACCGGAGTTGATAGGTTGAGGAAGTGAGTGATGGCCATCCACAACCGCAGCTATGGAACGGCCGGAAAGGAAATTAGAGACAAAGGCACATATGGAGGGATAGAAACCGAAGGAGTGTAGTTTATAAATTAAAGACTCTATCGAAGGCCTTCGATATGTCTAGCGCAATAAAAAAGGTCTCACCGAAGTCCTGAAAGGAGGATGACCAAGAGTTAGTAAGATATGAAAGAAGATCACCAGTAGAGCGACCCTTGAGGAAGCCATACTGGCAATCTGAGAGTAGATTATGAAAAGAGAAATGCGCTAAGAAATTTGGAAGCATGAATAGTTTCAAAAACTTTAGAGATACAAGAGTTGAGAGCAATTGGACAGTAGTTGGAGGGTTGAGAGTGGTCACCCTTGAATGAGAGCAAACTTACACAATGAAGGGAAGAAGTTAGAGGAGAGACAGAGACAAAAGAGTTTGCCTAGGCAGGGAGTCAGCACGGAAGCACAGTGTTTGAGTACAACAGGAGGAACACCGTCCGGACCGTACGCCTTCTTAGTATTAAGCCCAGAGAGGATAGAAAGTATATACATCTTTAGAAGAGATTAGGATATTAGGCATAAGTAGGGGAGAGGGGGGTGGATAGCACCGGAATCATCTAAGGTGGAGTTTATAGCAAAAGTTTGAGGGAAGAGTTCAGCTTTGTCAGAAGAAAAAGTGATGGTTGTGCCATCAGAGTGGAAAATGGGAGGGAAAGACAAGGAAGAAAAATTGTTGGAGAGGTTTTTGGCTAGATACCAGAGTTTGGGAAGAGCTAGAGATGGATAGTTCATTGCATTTATTACTGATGAAAGAGTGCTTGGCAAGTCGAAGAACAGATTTGGCTTGATTCTGGGCAGAAACATAAGAAGAATGAGATTCTTGAGTTTTAAGGCATCGGTACTGTTTGAATGCTTCCTCCTTGTTGTGGACAGCAGTAGAACAAGCGTGAGTAAACCAAGATTTAGACTGAGAGAAAGAAAATGGAATGTATGCTTCCATGCCCGATAGGATTACCTTGGTAATGAGTTCAGCACTCTCCGAGGGTCCCCGGCCATGGAAGCAGAATTCATTCCATGGGAAATAAAAAAAGAACTGCCGGAGAGCCCCCAAGTCGGCAGCACCAAAGTGCCACAAGCGCCGCCGGCTAGGAGGATTGGGTGGCCGTACTGGAGAGATAGGACTGGTGACAGATATAAGTTTATGGTCGGAGGAGCCCAAAGGAGAGAAAAGAAGAAGGGTTAGAAGTTAGAAACAAGTCAAGAATATCCGGGTATGCCAACCATTGAATCATATGTTTCCTTAACAATAATGCACGTTGCTAAGCACAGAAGACAATTATACCCGTTGAGTACTGGACTTTTCATCTTTATCTTTTGACTAACACTAAACAACTTATATTAAAGTTATTAGCCTCTCAACGTCTACCAGATCAATGAAATAGGCAGAAAGTAAAAGCATTGTTCTTGTGATCTATATTATTAAATCAGTTCATTTGTCTGTTTTTCTGTGTGTTCTTAATAGGCGGTCGCAGTTTTGGACCTGGGGAGCTGAAACTTTGCATGTGGGTGTCAATTGACCTGGGTCAGGTGATAGAGGAGGCGAGGCCACGATCGGAGGTCGTTTCGAGGCCGAAATTGAAAACAAAAATGAAAAAAATTGCCGTTTGGGGCAGAAGGAGGCCTCTGATCGAAAAGGTGTATGGAACGAAAGTTGTTCGCAGCCTCCCAAAATGGGAATACGGATGATCTCAGATCCAAAATCGGAGGTCATTTAGCGGCCGAAATCGAGGTCGCCGTTTAATGAGGCCGGTCGAGGCCGGTGATTATGGTAGTAGCAGTATTGTGATGATTGTGGTAGTAGTGATTGATGATGGTGATTATGGTAGTAGTAGTGATGGTGATTATGGTAGAATTTAAACCCGGGCAACGCCGGGTACCAATGCTAGTCCACTTGAAATGTTTTGTAAAGTGAGTAACGAATTCCTTTATTAACTATTGTATTGTTGATGGCACAACTTTGCAGACTCCCTACACACATACAACACTGATACTCTTATTATATAAATGTTTAATATGTTCCATTCATCTTGATATGGGATAGGTTTCATCAACTTGGGTTTGATAGAACAGATAGGCTAGATTAAGGTAAGATAGTATAGATTTATTAAAGTTATAATAATATATATTATGTAAAGTTATGATTTGTTGTGTGGGATATATTTAGCTTGGATAGGAAAACCTTAAAGAAAATATGTTTGGTTGGGTTAAGCTGCGTCGCAACGCACGGTGTACCAGGAACGTTCCCAACTTATCGGACAAACAACCAAGGCGGCAGGAGGGTTAACAGCTGTCCACTTTCTATTCATTATTCCATTGGTTCTGGTTCATATTTACAGTGACCCCAAGCCTCTACAGTCAACACAGACCAAGTAATCCATGATCGCGAGACAATACCGACAATAAATTGTAGGGATATTCAGCTTTCATACTGATTTAACGATTCTTTTGAAATATAAATACCCGGTCAAATACCAATTAAAGTGTTCAGCACAATGTAGGAGAGCATTACATAAATATATGCTAAAAACATTATGTCAGTGAATGTGCACTCTTACAACCATTGCTCAATTAAAATTTGCAACGCAGCCCCACACAATCAACTATTCGCTTTAACTCGTATCCTACTGCTTGCATTGTGGAGGTACGCTTAAGCTGCTTCAGGACTCAGAAAGTGCCATATGTTATGTGTTAGAGTGTACATTGTACACTGTACATCAGTTGTCAGGAATGTCTGTGATATATTAGTGTGATTCAATGTGACGCACCGTGGTGATGGTGAGGAATGGAGGGGCAGTAGGAGTGAGAGTGGTGGGGGAGGGAGGGGGATACGAACAAGATGGGGGGGGGGGAGTGGGTAGAGATGGAATAAGAGGAATAAAAGGAAGGGGAAGGAAGGACACAAACAGTCTGATTACAAACATGCATTACGAGCACGTGAGAGAGAGAGAGAGAGAGAGAGAGAGAGAGAGAGAGAGAGAGAGAGAGAGAGAGAGAGAGAGAGAGAGAGAGAGAGAGACTGTACATACATATACAGAAAGGCAGGGCCGTACGTAGAGAGCAGCACATACAATTTACAAAGACGTGTCTGTAAACAACTACTAAATTAACCATGACCATGGATAAAAGTTGAGTAAATATTAGCTTTAATCATACAAAATTTATCAATGCGTTCTGAAAAATATATTTCATGCACGTATGCCATAATAAATACAAACAAAACAAAAAACAATGATCTTCTTACGCATAGATTTACTTATTTGGTACCAAAACCAACCACTTAAACCAGTTGGCAATGCACGAAACATTTTGATACATGCGAAGTCATAAATTTGTGTTGCAATAAAACCATAAAACATCCCCCCCCCCCCTATTACCATTTGCGTCATGCCAGTAACGAGGCACAGCTGTACAGTATATGTCTGACAATATTGTAAACACAATTGTAACTGTTCATATTACTGTTACTGAGTAAATATCAGTTGTTGTGAATATTGCGGCAGTTTCATGGTAACAATCAAAAGGAGAGAACGGTAGTTAATTTAGCGAGTTGGGATCATTTGTTTATTTGGCTGAGGTTCATGATTGGGGCATAGTATTATTTATAGATGCCCATTACTATGGTTATACACGCATATTACCGCGTGCACATGCACACACACACACACATACAAATATGTGATATATGTTGTTCATAGAGCATAAGTGTATATTATTTGTACACTCGGATACCATAGTATCTAGCCCACTCATGACAATTAGTGGACCCTCTATATGTTTGATTACGCAATCATAACTATCTGGATTTATTTTTGGATAGAACTTACTTTTCTATAAACAGTATAGGCCTATATGTTTGTTTAGTTGATGTAAAGCACTATATTTTCGTAAATTCGTTTCCAGAGATATATTTCCATAATTAGAATAGGAGAAGTCCACGAATATTTATGAGTGGGCTATAGACTATGGCATCCGACTGTACACTCGTGGTCATTAATTATGATACATATTCAAAGCTGTCTTGGGCCGAGTTTATTTATATATGTATTATCATATATATATATATATATATATATATATATATATGTATATATATATATATATATATATATATATATATATATATATTTATATACATATTTTTTTTTTAATGCAGGCACCAGAGCGACGAAGAGTGAGCTGTTATGGAATTTATTGTATTGCTAGTTATCTGACCGTCAAGGAATTATATCAGTGTATATTATGTGATAGCGTCGTTAAGCATGGTGGGTGGACACATAAAGGTTATTATACAGTACATTGCACGAATGTACCAGGACACACACACATACACACACACGCACACGCGCGCGCACCTCACACAAACATACACACACGACGCATTTTCTTTTCTATGTGTATACAGTCACAAATACAAATTTCAATCTCTCTCTCAGTCCTCCAGGCTACAACATAATCCAGGTGTTGGGTGTTGAAACTAATTACTATGGGATTCAGAAGCCGTGTTGCATCGTGTTTTCGGGAATAACTTTTTAACAAACAGTTGGATCAGTATGATATTTTGCCAGAGCTTGTTTCACACCGTCCACTCATTTTCGTCAATAAAATGAATTACCAAAAGTGGAGAATTAAGCCACTTGTCCCTGTGTCATGAGATTAAAGTCACACCTGAATAACTAGGAAACGGACAAGGCTACCGTGACGTACACTTACGCGTACTAAAAGTTGCTCAGGGGTGGGTCCTTCCTTCCCCTACTCCATCCTGGGAAGGTGGAAGGGGGGAGTCGGGTCCAAGTCTACCCCAACTTTTCACCCCCAAACTATCCCCAACTCCCCCACCTTCCTTCTCTAGCTGGCAGTTAGTGATTAGCGACGATTGTTCTCATGTATTACAAATTATTGTTAAGCCATCATTGCACACGCTTACAATGGCCAATATTTGATATTTATTAGGATTTTATTAATACAATATACGGTATAATTGCTTTCTCAAAATGAATCTCTATACACAACGTGGGTTACAAGAATCTCGGCTGTAGTGGTCTTGTACTTCTCTCTCTCTCTCTCTCTCTCTCTCTCTCTCTCTCTCTCTCTCTCTCACTCTCTCTCTCTCTCTTAACACGTAGACTACGAGGTCAGTTCATTCAAGTTTTTAAAATATATAATTGGATTGATAATGTGTATCATAGCAAAATGTTTAGAATAAGTATGAATACATTACGCAACCATGGCTTGCAGTTAGAATTGAAAAGGTTCAGCACTAGTATTTGTGGAAACTAATTCCCATTTAAGATATGTTCTACCTGGAATAAACTTTCCTCACAAGTTGTAAACATTTCCTCAGTTGAGCAGTTCCAGAAGACAGTAGATAGTATTTTACACGCTCTGTAAGGAGTGTAGTGCACTGAAAAATGTCTCTCCTTCCACTTCGAATATTTCCCCGAAATGGACCAGAAGGGCTTTGAGATATTGACTATTCCTTGTAATTTCTTGTAACTCTTTCATATATTCTACAGCCAAGATTTACGGGTCTGCATGTGGTATATTTCCTTTCATTAGCGTGTGTGATGAATGTTGCCTGCATTCGATACACATAGAGGAGAGATGATGGTAAAACTGTCAATTAATCCTATTCCTTATTTGAGGGTTTGTAGAGGTGATAGGGTGGGATCACAAATAGAGACAGAAGGGGAAGTGTGAAGGCGAGCCCTGCTACTCAAGGGCTCTATACTCAAACCTAACTAAAAGTTAACACCGACTTTGATAGTAATTTGTATCAAGTTCTACATTTACTCGATTGAAAAAAGTGTATAGGCCATATCCAATTAAATGCAGACCGTTTATAGTAGGTATGGTATTGAATAAATGGGAGAAACTGATTCAAATTATAAACGAAGCAATCAGTAACAGTCGCAACACTATTCCAGCCTATCTTTCCCTGTAGTTCTTTCCTTTTATATTCTTTCCATTCACATATGCATAGCCTACGTGAGTTGCAGTTGGGATGTGTGTAAATGCTTAG
Organism: Paralithodes platypus; assembly: GCA_032716605.1. Classification (NCBI taxonomy): domain Eukaryota; kingdom Metazoa; phylum Arthropoda; class Malacostraca; order Decapoda; family Lithodidae; genus Paralithodes; species Paralithodes platypus. Next base: position 32,487,616 of record CM064529.1, read on the forward strand.
ATTGATATGCAGGATTCGAAGTTGCATAATAAATCGTAGGCAGTGTCCACCAACCTTTAACTGTCTTCGTGGTGCGATGCATAAGGTGTTGATTTTCGGTGTGAACATCCTGGGTTCGAATCCACGGACTGCCACATGTGTTTGTAAATTTCATTCATCGATTTTAGGAGTATAGTTGGTTGTTGGAAGGAACATAATAATAAATAATATAAAAGCCCGACTGTGTAAGTAATTTGAGAACCTAGGAGTAAATCGTAGAGAGCACGTTGATGTGTATTGCAATAATGGTGAACATAATATCTTGAATACTGTATGAGATTAGATTTAATTACGGTATTATTAGATTGAACTCACATTAACTATTGATCGTAGAAAGTAGTGCAATGAGAGTGAGACACACACACGCAGAGAGAGAGAGAGAGAGGCACAAGACCACTACAACTAAGATTCGTGTATCCCACATTGAGTATAGAAACTCATTTTGAGAATACAATTATACAGTACATTGTAATGATACATTCATAATATATGTTAAATGTTGGCCATTGTAAGCATGCTCAATGATGGTTTAACAATAATTTGCAATTCATGATAACAATCGTCGCTAATCACTAACTACCAGCTAGAGAAGGAAGGTGGGGGAGTTGGGGATAGTTTGGGGGTAGACTTAACTCACAAAAATCTTAGTTTACTCACGCTTGTTCTACTGCTGTTCGCAATAAGGAGGAAGCATTCAAACGGTACCTTCGCCTTCAAACTCAAGAATCCTGTACTTTTTATGTCTCTGCCCTAAAATAAGCCAAATCTGTTCTCCGACTAGACGTCAAAAATTCTCATCAATAACAAATGCTCTGAACTGTCCAACTCTATTTCTTCCCAAGCTTTTTGGCATCTAGCCAAAAACCTCTTCCAACAATTTCACTTCCTCCTCTTTTCCACTCTGACGGTACCACCGTCACCTCTTCCTCTAACAAATCTGAACTCTTCGCTCAAACTTTTGCTAAAAACTCCACCTTCGATGATTCCGGTGCTATTCCTCCCTCTCCACCCCCCTCTCACTTACTTATGCCTAATATCATAATCTCTTCTAAGGATGTACTCTCGGCCCTCTCTGGGCTTAACCCGTTCAGTACTGATGCAGTCCTTTTTACTTTTTTTCTAGCTATGTTTAGACGATTTAATTTAGCTTAGGAGGGATGTCTACCCATTAAAAGGCCACATACTATCTCAATTATTGTTTTTAGCTACCATACAGTCTCCCTAAACTTCGTCAAATCGTCTAAATGTAGCTGAAATTCAACAAAAAAGACGTCCCAGTACAGAAAGGGTTAATACAAAGAAGGTGTACGGACCGGATGGTGTTCCTCCTGTTGTACTCAAAAACTGTTCTTCCATGCTGACTCCCTACAGGCAAATTCTTTTGTCTCTTATCTATCCTTTAATATCTTTCCTTCTTGCTGGAAGTTTGCTCCTATGCAACCTGTCTCAAAGAAGGATGACCGCTTTCAACCCTCTAACTATCGTTCAATTGCTCTCATTTCTTGCATCTCTAAAGATTTTTTAAATATTCTTGCCTCAAAATTTCTTAAGCATTTACCTTCCCATAATCTACTTTCAGATCGCCAGTACGGTTTCCTTAACACCTTATTAGCGGGCTAGGCGGTCTAGCGGACCGTAGCGCCCAGCGGGGTGTTTTTACCCTAAATAGGGTTGTTTACGTGATCATTTTCATGCCTAAATAAGACCCAGAGCGTAAAACAAGTATCTATCCCTGAAAGGGCGTAAACAGAGCTTTCCAATGACACCCGAACCATCCTTGTACGACCGCTGGTTCTCTTGCAACGATCGTGCAACACGAGTGCAAAAACCCTGTAATTAGGTAATTTCCCTACATAATTCCCTGTGTAGCGAGTGAGAGAGGAGAGGGAAGGGTGGGAGGCACCTCAGTTGGTCCACCGCGGTGGTCGTGAGTGGTCATAGGGTTGCTAGGCTCCTCACACCGCTCAGCTCTCTCTCTCAGCAACATTACGTGCTGAAAATGGCGTACGACATAAGTTGTGAACCGCCACTTAGTCCAAATTTATTTCACACGACATAAGTTGCGCGCCGCCAATTAAGGGTTAAGGGCCGCTCTACTGGTAATCTCCTTGCTTATCTTACTATTTTATGTCATCCTTCTTTCGGGACTTCGGTGAGACTTTTTCTATTACTCTAGGCATATCGAAAACCTTTGATACAGTCTGACAAAAATGTATAATTTCCAAACTACCTTCCTTCAGTTTCTATCCCTCTATCTGTGCCTTTGTCTCTTATATCCTTTCAGACCGCTCCATAGCTGCAGTTGTGGACGGCCATCTTTCACTTCCAGTGTTCTTCAGGGTTCTGTCCTGTCTCAAATTATCTTTCTAATATTTATCAATGATCTCCTCATCTGTACCTCTAGTCTTATCCACTCATATGCTGATGACTCTACCTTACACTATTCAACTAGTTTTTCACATCAACCCAACATGCAAGCACACCAAAATAAATGTAGCGAGGCAATAGAATGCCTATATTCTGATCTTTCAATTATTTCAGATTAGGGTAGAGAAAATCTTGTTACTTTCAACGCCTCCAAGACCCAGTTTCTCCCTCTATCTCTCCATCACAATCTTCCACAAGACTATCAACTATTCTTCAACAATACACAACTCAACCCTTCATCTTCTCTCAACATTTTAGGTGTATCTTTTATAATTCGACCTTTCTTGGAAAAATCATATTACCACTCTTGCTAAAGCAGCTTCTCAAAAGTTATGTGTGCTCAACCATCTCCATGGGTTCTTCACCCCCGCACAGCTTCTGGCTCTGTATCAGGGTGCAGTGCACCCTGTATTGAGTATTGTTCGCTCGTGTGGTGAGGTTCCACCCATACCATAATTCTCGAAAGTGTAGAGTCAAAATCATTTCGCCTCATCAACTCATTTCCTCTTAGTAGTTCCCCTCAATCTCTGTCTACATGCCGCAATGTTGCACCTCTTTCACTCTTCTATCGCTATTACAACAATCAGTGTTCTTCAGAGCCCTACAAGTGCATCCCCCCTCCCCCACCCTCCTTTGCGGCGAGTGCAAGGCACATGCACCTTTCAACAGAGTCCCACTTTTATTCTGTCCAGCTCTCCAACCCAAAAATTGGCAAATGTTCTCAGTATTTCTTCTCTTCAATCAGTGAACTCTGAAATTCTCCTGCAATCAATCTTTCCTTCATCCTATGACTTAAACTGCTTTACACTTTGTGTGTCCAGTCATTTTGACCCCAACGTCCCTTGAATTGGGGCTGTCACTCTTTTGGCTTTGTGGGTGACACTTGTTACAGGCAACATGCCTTTTGTCTCCTTCATACACACAGAAACAGAAAAGAAAAACATAAACAAAAATGTCTCCAGCCAAAGTACCCACCCACACTCCCGCCTACCACCCTATCAATTAATCGTTAATTCATCCATCCATTCAGCTACTTCATATCCATTCATCCATTCATGTACCTGCCACCCATACCGCCCACTAATAGAACGCCCACAATGTCAGTTAAGGGCGTGGTTGTCTCCACCGACTCAGTCCTCAACGACAAATTCATGGAAATTAGCACTAGCGCATCTTGGCCCAGGAATTGTGGCCGCCTGGTAACTTGAAACATGGAAGCTGGGGAGTTTGGCAGACAGGGGAGAGTTAGTGCTGGGGCGCCTAGGGGGTTAGGATAGAGAGAAGGTGGGGGATGAGAAAAATGGGGCTTGGAGGAGAATGAAGCGTGGGCGGAATGTGGTGTGGGAGGTGTTGGGGGGGGGGGGAGGGGGGGGGGGGGGGAGAAAGAAAAAAGGGAAAGAGAGTGGAGGTGGAAAAAAATACCTTACTTATTGTACGGCACTGTAATATAATGAGCAGATATAACGTTATTAAAGTATAATAGGACACTCGGCCACTTAGGTTTGAACTGGATATTAGGCTTGGTTTTGATTGTTAACGTACACTCAACGACATAGATCTGGGCCCAATATCAACTTTCGAACTGCAAAATGAACCTCCGAAATGTAAATTAATGAGAACTTCGAAAACATACGCCCTAACGTAAGACGTTGAGTGTACAATATAATTATCATCAGTTGAAAAGAGGTATTGATAATAATTGAGGGTAGGGAATAGGCTCGCACCCTTATTTTTCATGTTTTTTCCTCCAGATTTTGAGAAATGAGCGTTTTCATGGTCTTAGTTATAATTCCAATGTAGGATACACGATGGGTTGAGGGGGGGGGGGGGGGGCTTTGCCCCCCCCCCCCCCCCCCCCCCTCCCCACCACCACCACCATGAATGATTGAAATCGTCATCTATGTTGCCAGCAGGGGGTAAATATCGATTATACTGCATAAAGAAGGCGTTTGTAAACAGTTAGGATGTCCGAAAGACCTCTGAGATTGATTAGAATGGGCGTTTTGTCTACCATTATCGGGTTTTATAAATGTGATCAAAATGATTCTCCCACAGTGTATTTTACATGAGTACAGTATAAGGATTCCATAAACCTACATTGTCCCTAATAAATTATGTATAATAAGGCTGGAGCCTATTCCCTATAATTATCAAAATGATTTAGCGTTTGGCAAATTTAACAAAATAAACATATTTTAATATAATAACAAAAATTGTAAGGATAAAGCGTGTTAATTAATTGACGACAAAATATGGTAAAGGTTACTTTTTGGACCGACAGTGATTTCAGCAAAAAAAAAAAATCCTTTGTACACTCTGTAAGTCATTTATTTCACATGCTTTGTATGGGGATGTTAATACACTACAGTATTCAAGCCGCGGTAGCACTAGAGATTTGAAGAGCGTTGTCAATGGTAATTCACCGCATGCTTTAAATGTACGCAGAATCCAACCCGTTAGACGTTTCGCAACCGCAACTTTGACCTGGTTATGTTCTTTGAAACCCATATTTTCAGACATTAACACCCCAAGGTCTTTCACACTGTCTTTCCTTTCTATTATATGGTTAGATTCTGTTACGTAGTTTTTATTCTCTTTAACGACATTATTATCTCCGTATCTTATTAATTGAAATTTGTATTCATTGAATTACATGTTGTTTTCCCTGGTCCACTAAAACACTACATTTATGTCTTCTTGCAGCCGGCCTGTGTCCTCTTGTGTCCTCCTGGGGTCAAAATGATCGGCAAAAGAAGACACCGTACTGTGTCTTGTGTTGGCATCTATGTCTTAAATTAGAATGAGGAAAAGAAGGGGTGCTAGCACTGTTCCTTGGGGAAATGAGCTTTTGACATTAGAAGGCTCCGACGTGACTTGGTTTACTGCTACTGATTGTTTCCGGTTTACGAGAAAGTTGTATATCCACCGTCCGATTTTCCCAGTTATACCTTTTGCTTTTAGATTGTGGGCTATCATACCATGGTCACATTTATCAAATGCCTTAGCAAAATCAGTGTAAATGACATCCACGTTTTTCTTTCTTCTTGCGCTTTAAGAATTCTGTCATAATGTTCCAATAGTTGTGAGAGACATGATCTTCCCGCTCTGAACCCATGTTGACTGGTGTTGTGTAGTGCATTTGCCTCCATGAATGCTGTAATTTTGCTTTGCAGAACTTGTTCGAAAACTTTAATGATGTGGGAGGTTAGAGCTACCGGGCGGCGGTAATTTTTTGGTAGTGCTTTACTCCCTCCTTTATGCAGTGGGGCAATTATTGCATTTTTTCAAGCTATCTGGTATATCACCAGTGTCTAGACTCCTCCTCCACATTATAGCCAGGGGTTTTGAGGGGTTTTCCTTACATTTCTTCATTAGGATCAAGTTCCATGAGTCTGGGCCTGGTGCCGAGTGGGATGGCATGTTTGAAATGGCCTCTTCTATGTCTTTTGGACCGAAATCAATATCCAGCATCTGGGGGGCTTCCGTGGGGAAGGTTTCCATGAATAATATATTTTGGTCTCTGATGGCTTTTGTTTCATCAGGCTCACTGAAGGCCATTTCATACTGCCGGCGTAAGAGTTCGCTCATTTCCTATTTGTCCCCTGTGAATGACCCATCCCCTTTGCTAAGTGGGCCGATGTTTGATGCTGATTTAGCCTTTAGTTTGGTAAAAAGAAGTACTTGGAATTTTCCTTTATACCTTCAATAGCTTTCCTCTCCTCTTCCATATGTTGTAGTTCATATGATATTCATAGTCTATGTTCAATTTCCACAATTTCTCTATCTATTTTAGCCTTTTGCCTATCCTGTAGATTTTGATGTGTGCGTCGTTGTGTGAGTAATTTTCTTCTTCTGTACAGCTTCCTTCTTTAATGATCTTGTTTGCTTCTTCGTCTTGTTTGTCTTTCAGGTATGTGGTGGCAACAGATTTGGGTCATGGTTTCTGTTATTAGGACAAGACATTCTGAAGGTGTCAGGTTATTCATTAAATCTTCCCAGTCTATTTCCTCCATTTCTTGATTTACCTCTTCCCACCTAATACTTTGTCATTGAAGTTAAATTTACTGAAAGGGCCGGTTCTTGGTCTCGATTCTGAGGTTGTCTGAACACTTGCTAAGGTTGTTTTGATCTCGATTAATTCATGATCTGAGTATGTTGTGTCCGATATGTTAATGCTGTGTACTAGAGAGTTTCATTGTTAGTGAAGACAAGGTCTAAGATATTGTTTTCCCGTGTATGTTCGGCAATATGCTGGGTAAGACTAAAAAAAGTCGCAAAGTTTAAAAAGCTCTCTCGTATTTGCTTCCATGGTGTAATTTGCCACTACTTGGTTTTCTACTTGTCTCCATTTAATGTTTGGTAGGTTAAAGTCTCCTAGCCACATAATATTTGGTGTTGGGTTCCCCAGTGCTTCCACTTCTGCTTTTATTTTGTTGAGCTGGGTTTTTAATTCTTCTAGGGATGAGTCCGGAGGCCTGTATGTTACAAAAACTGCAAAATTCATGGATTCTATTTTAACTCCCAGTATTTCCATCATTTCATTACTGTTATTTTGGAATTCAGTACATATCAGTGAGTCGTGGATGTACAAAGCTACACCTCCACGTGTTCTGTGCATTCTGTCCGCACTATGTAGGTTATACCCAGGAATTCATACTTCACTATCCTCTTGATCTTTAATTGTGAGTTTCTGTGAGAGCCGCAAATATAGCGTTTCCTTTTTCTAGCAGGCCCCTAATAAATGGTACTTTGTTTGTGGTTCTGTTTTTTAGGCCTTGGATATTTGCAAACAAGAGTGTGTACTAAGAGTCTTCGGGAGGAACTCGTCACTCTTGGGTGGCCAGGAGGTGCTCTAGGTGTTCTATGTGCTCTTCCATCTCCCTCAAACTCCTCATCTTCATCTGCTATTTCCCTTCTTGCCTTCTTCCTCTGTCTCGTCCTCGCGAAGCTGGAGAGTTTTTTGGGTTACCAGTACCATTTGTAATGTTTCTTGCATACCTCCATGTCCCTTAATATGAAAATCGGGGTATTTCATATAGCAGGTCTTGTTCTTAAGTGATGTCTTGCAAAGGGATGGGTGGTGGTATCTGCAGGTTTCACCAAATCTACATTTTCCATGTCTGGTTATCGTCTGTTGCAAATTTTGGGATGAGCAAATCTACATGAATTTCCCATATATATTCGCACCTTTTGACAACAAGTAGCACCTTCTTTCCACGATAATATCTGCACACCAGGTTGGCAACCCCAGTAGGTGGTGTGCTGGGGCGGCAAGGGGTTATGTGGTGAGCTAAGTGTGGTTGGTGGGTTGCTTGGATAGTGGAGCTTGGTGTATGGGTGGGTGTAGGCCTGCGAGAGGGGTGGAGTTACGGGCCTGACAGGGGGTTGGAGTTTACGGGTCGGGTTGTAGGTGGGCAGGTGGGCAGCGTGGTGAGGGGGGAGGCGATGTGGAAGGGGAGCCTGATATGGGGGCTTGTTGCATCCTAGCACTTTCATCCTGCAAAATGTATTTGAATCAACAGCAGGTAGGGTTGGTCAATGGGCATAGATGGGATGTTAATGTGAGGTGTTTTCTGGGTCTGGGGAGGGTGTGGGAAGACTGTGCGGTGCAGGGTTTTGGGGGATTTGTAGGGTGGCGAAAGGTTGTTGTTCGGCAGGCGAGTGCTGTGTTTGATGTGCAGGAGGCAATGCCGGGCATTTTCATCCATGGGAAGGTGTGCGTGTTGTGTCACCATATTAGTAAGGGGACCTGAGGCCCCAATAGTTCCCCAGTTTCTGTGAAAAGTAGCTATGTCTTGGCTATATTTCAGTCTATCTTTGTACTTCTGTATTTTCTACAGTCTGTATGGAACTTGCCATGTGATATCGAAACAAAATATCGCAGAAAATGGAGGTTCTTCCCTCTTGTATTGTACGCCTCAGTTCATTGGTTGTCAGTCCTATGCAAACCCAGTGGGTTTATGGTTGCTTGCATATCTGACATTGACTGTGCCTTTATAATCCACGTGTAATATTTCATTTTACAACACCTCGTTACAGGTGTCTCTGTTATACATTTTGTTTGTTTTTGTTTTTTTGTTGTTTTGTTTTTGTTTTGTTGTTTTGTTTTTCCACCCGCCCTTACATGGGGGAGAGGAGAGGGGGAGGGGGGGTGTGGAGGACAAGGAGGTGTTTGTTACGCGGTTTGTTGTGAGTGGTGGGGGGGGGGCGGGGGGGGGGGGGGGGGAGTGCCACTCGTTTACACTCGTTATGTTTAAACTTTAACTAACTGTAATTAAGAACACTTTCTCAATAAATGATTCTTATGAAACAGAATTCTCACTGCCCTAACCAACTTTTCCCCCCCCGTTTTTTTTAGTCGAGCTGTTTTTTTTTAAGGGGCCCCAGATATACGGCACTCTAGGAAAATAACGAACTTTCCAGAGCGTACCTATATATATATCTATTTTAATGTTTTCATGTTTTACCTATCCCTTGATTCAACACTGCTCCAGGTTCGAATTTTCACCACATTTGGTTGCGTGGGAGACCCTTCTCGCTCAATAACGTCACTTACCTAACCTACGAATATGTCGAGAAATAATCTGCACTGATTACTTTGTTTTACAATTGGTTTTTCTCTGTTTGCTATTATTTACGATATTTGTTTTATCGGTACCCTTTCCTGTCGAGGTTAAGTTTCGCTTTTTGGTAAAATCGTATAGGGGGAGGGACGGGTTGTCCGGAGAGCGAGGGGATGATATGTTTATTATGCTTTGCGGTCACCGAGGGTATTTTGTTTACAGCATACGTCCCTGTTTCCCCAAGCTGAAAAAGAAGTTAAAATGTTCCCCTGGACTTTAGTTCTCTGTATTATACTTTTCTAGTTTATTTACGTCGATATACGATGTTCACTATCACTTTTAACTTAGGCTTGCCTATTTTCCCCTAGGCCCTGTTTGATTTCATAGGACTATAGTAGCTACACACTTTGCTTTGGGACGTACACGGTTTTTTCTTTCCCGTCTTCGTTTCCCCACCCGCCTTATGGGCCTGCCCTAGGCCTGTCCTAGACCAGCGCCGTGGCACTGCTGGAGGGGAGGAGGGGGGGCTGGGAGGGGGGTTCAGCTCCACATAATATTATTACCTGGGGTTTGGGCTGATGATGTGGTGGTCGGTTGCGTTCATTGCCGCTTCATCACTCCTCACTGTCATTGGTTTCTGAGGGTTGGAGGTTGGAGGCGGATGGGGGGCTGCTGGGGTAGGGGAGGGGGTTCAGCTCCACATAATATTAATACCTGGGGTTTGGTCTGATTGATTTTGGTCCGGTTCGTCGGATCATGGCCCAGCTTCTTTTCACTCTCCCATGTCATGGTTTCTGAAGGGTTGGGAAGGGGGGGGAGGGGGTGTTCGCCTCCACATTAATATTAATACCTGGGGTTTTGTTCTGATGATGTGGTCGGAGGGGGAGAGGGTGGGGGTGCGAGTTCGGTTCATGGCCCTTCTTCTGCACTCCTCACTGTCATGGTTTCTGAAGTGTTGGAGGTTTGGGGGGGTGAGGGGGGGGGGGGGGTTCAGCTCCACATAATATTAATACCTGGGGTTTGGTCTGATGATGTGGTCGGTTCGTTCATGGCCGCTTCTTCACTCTCACTGTCATGGTTTCTGAAGGGTTGGAGGGGGGGAGGGGGGTTCAGCTCCACATAATATTAATACCTGGGGTTTGGTCTGATGATGTGGTCGGTTCGTTCATGGCCGCTTCTTCACTCTCACTTACATTGTTCCTGAAGGGTGGGGGGGAGGGGAGGAATGGTGGGCTGGGAGGGCGGTTCAGCTCCACATAATATTAATACCTGGGGTTTGGTCTGATGATGTGGTCGGTTCGTTCATGGCCGCTTCTTCACTCTCACTGTCATGGTTTCTGAAGGGTTGGAGGGGGGGAGGGGGGGCTGGGGGGAGGGGGGTTCAGCTCCACATAATATTAATACCTGGGGTTTGGTCTGATGATGTGGTCGGTTCGTTCATGGCCGCTTCTTCACTCTCACTGTCATGGTTTCTGAAGGGTTGAGGGCGGGGAGGGGGGTGGGGGCTGCTGGGGGGAGGGGGGGGGGGTTTCAGCTCACATAATATTATACCTTGGGGTTTTTGGTCTGATGATGTGGTCGGTTCGTTCATGGCCGCTTCTTCACTCTCACTGTCATGGTTTCTGAAGGGTTGGAGGGGAGGAGGGGGGGCTGGGGGGAGGGGGGTTCAGCTCCACATAATATTAATACCTACCTGGGGTTTTGGTCACTTATGATGATGTGCGTCCCGTTCGTTTCATGGCCGCTTCTTCACTCTCACTGTCATTGTTTCTGAAGGGTTGGAGGGGAGGATGGGGGGCTGGGAGGGGGGTTCAGCTCCACATAATATTAATACCTGGGGTTTGGTCTGATGATGTGGTCGGTTCGTTCATGGCCGCTTCTTCACTCTCACTTTCATGGTTTCTGAAGGGTTGGATGGGAGGAGGGGGGGCTGGGGGGAAGGGGGTTCAGCTCCACATAATATTAATACCTGGGGTTTGGTCTGATGATGTGGTCGGTTCGTTCATGGCCGCTTCTTCAATCTCACTTTCATGGCTTCTTCACTGCATTATAATTGAGTTCGTGCTTATTTACCCCTTTGAATCTTGGAGGCAGATAATATGCTAAAGAAAATCGTCTAGTAAGAAGGACCTATGTTATGTAGAGGGCTTAATGAGATCGTATTTACCCCTTTGAGTCCTAGAGGCAGATAATATGCTAAAGAAAATCGTCTAATAGTGACCAAAATATGACGAAAATTACGTTATCGTGCGAAGAGAGAGAGAGAGAGAGAGAGAGAGAGAGAGAGAGAGGAGAGAGCAGGAGAGAGATACATAGATCAATAAATGAGGAGAGCCGCTTAAAGAGGAGAGAGAGAGAAAACCATTATCGAGTGTGTATTATATTCTCAGGGTTCACATTGCAATCTACCAGTGTTAAGCCGGTATAACACGAGAGCTTTTTTAGTCAACATTCGATAATCAAAGTTTTTTCTGGCAACATTTCTGGTATATTTTGCACTGGTATAGGAAACTAGACTGATGGTAGATGAATTGAGGTAACCGAAATACTTAAAATGTTGACCTCATAAGCTGGCAGACCAGTGTTGAGCAAAAATGTTGAGGGAAAAAGCGCTCGTGTGATACCGGCTTTAGTGTTTGTGGCAATGATCCGAGGTTGTAGAATGTTGTGATGGATGAATCTATTTATGCTTGAGGGGGTGTTTGAGAGAGAGAGAGAGAGAGAGAGAGAGAACAAAAGTGAGTGTGTGTGTGTGTGTATGAGTGTGTGAGTAAGAATGCGTGTGGGGGTGGGGGGAGAGTGTGCTCGATAGAAACTGAGTGTATGTGTGCGTGTGTGTGTTTTCTTGTGTGAGTGTGTATGTGTGTGTGTGTGCGTGTGTGTGTGTTCTTGTGTGAGTGTATTTGTGTGAATGAGTGTGTGTGCTTGTGTGAGTGGGGGGGGGGCGGACAGGATCGTGTGTTCTTGTGTGAGTGTGTATGTGTGTGTGTGTGTATGTGTGTGTGCTGTGCTTGTGTGAGTGAGTATGTGGGCGGGGGGGGGGGGGGGATGACCGTGTGCTTGATAGAGACTGAGAGTTTGTGTGCATGCGTGTGTTTGTTGTACTTGTGTGAGTAAGTATGTGTATGTGTGTGTGCTTGCGTGAGTATGTGTGTGTTTGTGTGGGAGAGAGTGTGTGTGTGTGTGTGCTTGATAGAGACTGAATCTGTGTGAGTGTGTGTGTATGTCTGTGTGTGTTCTTGTGTGAGTAAGTATGTTTGTGTGTGCTTGTGTGAGTGAGTATGTATGTGTGTGTGAATGTTGTACTTTTTAAAGGCACAATTAGTAAATAACTCAATAGGTGGCGTTTGAGAGAGAGGTGGCTTACAGTGTGCTGGCTTAATAATCCAATAGGGTTGAAAGCCTCTGAAGTCCTATTTTAAATAACAAGTATTCCAGATCACCGCTGTACTTCCCCTTAACCCCTTCTGTACCGGCGACGCATTTTGAAATATATTCAGACGGTTTTATTCAGTTTTAAAAGGACCTCCAACAATTAACAGATTTCCAACTATCTCACTTAGCCATCTCTACTACCACAGATCCTTCTTAAACTGCAAACAATCATCTAAATATAGGTAGAATAAAACTTGAAAGACGTCACCGGTACAGAAGCGGTGAACCCTTTGAGTACCAGCGACGTGTGCTATATTTTATTCTAGCTATATTTGGACGACATTATGCAGCTTGGGAAGGAGCTGTGGTAGTTAAATGGGTAGGTTGAGATAGTTTGAATCCTTATTATTGCTAGAGGTCCTTCCCAAGCTGAATACAATCGTCTAATAGTTGCCAGAGTATGACGAAAAAGACGTCAACGGTACAGAAGGGGTTAAGCAGACCGCAGACAGACCTCACTTCTGAAGGAAACTGTACCCTGTTTAATTTCATCTGACGGTAAATTAAATCCCTTAGCAGCAAATGTTTCGATACTTAATGGAAACATATGAAACCACTATGTCTCTGCATCATATTAAGACCAACTATACAGTATATAGAATTAGCACCATAATTCACTACAAAATCTTCCAAATAACCGAGAAATGTTGATGAAAACTTTGAAATTTACCGTCTGTTGAAATGAAACCGAGTATAGTGTTTGTGAAATATGTGAACTCTTCAACAATTTGTACTCCATTATCGAGTGACCTTACACAAGTGGTGAATAAGAGGGTAGTGGTTACTTTTTGGGATATTTTTGTTATTCATTCATTTATTGTTTTAGTCTCTTTGCTATACCTCCACCAAGCTTTAAAAAATACCCCTTAGACCCCCCCTTCTAGATAAATGTGTATATTTTTCGGTAGAAATATGTGCCAGCCGAAGGCCGGTTCCTCTAAAAATTACAGGCTCGCTAAAGGAAAAAATCGACACCTAAAAAGCACGAAAGGTCTTAATAATGATCGGAAAAATAAGGCGAAAGGTCTTAACATCGACAAACTAATGGGACAAACATCTTAAAATCTGAACACTAATGGGGCTAAACATGCGGGAGAAGGGCATATAGAAAAACAACTCATCTCCCCTTGTGAAATATGTGAACTCGTGGACAATTTGTTCACCATAATTACCATCAAGTGACCTTACATAAGTGGTATTTAAGTAGTTTCCCTTGATGGCTTTCTGGAGTGAAGAGTATATATTTATTCTTTGGAAATTACATACCGTATCTAAGTGCGAGTACAGTTGGCCAAATAAGTGATGTCGCGGCACCAAGTATATTTCGATCAATAATTGGTATCAGCAATATCTAAGCATTAATTTATCGTTTCGAGTGAGATATAAAAACATGTTCCTATCTTTACACACCCTATTCAACATCTGACATAAATTAATAGACCACACAGAGAGCAAAACGTAATGACAGCGGTGACACGACTTATTTGGCCAACTGTACAATACAATTATATATCACGTGTATTTGTGGTTATCTCTCTCTCTCTCTCTATATATATATATATATATATATATATATATACAGAGAGAGAGAAAGAGGGAGATTAAAAAAAGACAGACAGAGAGAGAGTGTGAAAGAGAGAGAGAGAGAGAGAGAGAGAGAGAGAGAGAGAGAGAGAGAGAGAGAGAAAACTAAAAGACAGACAGAGAGAGTGTGTGTGAAAGAGAGAGAGAGAGAGAGTGGAGAAGCAGAGCACTAACCAAGCTAGGAGGAAGAAGACTCTCACCCAACCTATAATTTGTGGCAACCTTGCTCGTACGTGAGTTAACCCTTTGTGTACCAGCGACATGTGTTATTTATTATTCTAGCTCTATTTACACGATATTATGCAGCTTAGGAAGGATCTGCGGTAGTTATTAAACTGCGGTAGTTATTAAAAGGGTCGGTTGAGATAGTTTAAAGCCATATTATTGCTAGAGGTCCTTCCTAATATGAATAAAATCTTCTAATAGTTGCTAGAATACGATGAAAAGGACGTCACCGTTACTGTATGGGTTAAGGGGGGACGGGTCGGTTTTCTATATCCCCCTTCTCCCTCGTGTTTGGCCCCAATAGTTTTGACATTTTAAGACGTTCGGCCCATTAGTGTGGCGATTTTTACACCTTTAGCTCCATTTCGTTGTCAATTTTGAGATCTATCGTGCCACTATAGGTGTCGATTTATTCCTGGCGAGCGACAGTGAGCCCGTAATTATAAGGGGACATTTTTCTACCGAAAAATGTACAAATTAATCTTGAGGGGATGATTTTCGAAGTTTAAAGGAGATCTATCAAGAAAACTAAAAAATAAATTAAATATAATTTAATATACCAAAACAAATACAAAATAAATAAAAACTGAAGACCACATAGCCTGAAAACACAATCACGTGACCGCTTACGGTAAAATAATTATTAATTTCTCTGTGACGCAAGGTACAATTCCGGTACATGGATATTTCGGCGCGGTTTGGTGGCGAAATGATTGTAGGTTTGGCTGGTCAGGAGGATTCGGCTCCGGGCTAGGTAGACCACACCCTTGTATTTTAGGCTATTTCGTTCACTTAAGTTACCGTACCATGTTCCAAGTAAGTGTGCCAAAACTCTTGAATATTAACCTCTATATCTCACAAACGACTAGAGTAATCGAGCCAATAGTTCTACTATTTGGGAAGGGCCAGCCAGGGAATAGGTGAGGACATTTACAGCCCATTTGCTCTAGCCCTTTTAGAGTGACAGAGGTTAGGGTTCACGATTTCTGGCCTACCTGTTTGGAACAGGGTTTAAGCACATTACTAGGTAGAGAAAAGGATAGCAAAGCAGAGCGAGAGAGAGAGTGAGAGTCAGTTAGAGTTAATAAGTGAATGAGAATGTGTATGTGCGAGAGAGAGAGAGTGAGAGAGAGAGTCAGTTAGAGTTAATAAGTGAATGAGAATGTGTATGTGCGAGAGAGAGAGAGAGAGTGAGAGTCAGAGTTAATAAGTGAATGAGAATGTGTATGTGCGAGAGAGAGAGAGAGAGTGAGAGTCAGTTAGAGTTAATAAGTGAATGAGAATGTGTATGTGCGAGAGAGAGAGAGAGAGAGAGAGAGAGTCAGTTAGAGTTAATAAGTGAATGAGAATGTGTATGTACGAGAGAGAGAGAGAGTGAGAGTCAGACTTAATAAGTGAATGAGAATGTGTATGTGCGAGAGAGAGAGAGAGTGAGAGTCAGAGTTAATAAGTGAATGAGAATGTGTATGTGCGAGAGAGAGAGAGAGAGTGAGAGTCAGTTAGAGTTAATAAGTGAATGAGAATGTGTATGTGAGAGAGAGAGAGTGAGAGTCAGTTAGAGTTAATAAGTGAATGAGAATGTGTATGTGCGAGAGAGAGAGAGAGAGAGAGAGAGAGAGAGAGAGTGAGAGAGTAAGTTAGAGTTAATAAGTGAATGAGAATGTGTATGTGCGAGAGAGAGAGAGAGAGAGAGTAAATAAGTGATTGAAAATGTGTATGTGCAAGAGAGAGAGAGAGTTAATAAGTGAATGAGAATGTGTATGTGAGAGAGAGAGAGAGAGAGAGAGAGAGAGAGAGAGAGAGAGAGAGAGCGAGACAGAGACAGAGACAGAGAGAGAGAGAGAGAGAGAGAGAGAGAGCGACAGAGACAGAGACAGAGAGAGAGAGAGAGACTGAAAGCATTGACCCTGACGAGTAACAGTACCATATACAGTATATAAGGGTGGTCGGTCGGTAAAATCTTCACTCACTCTTCTACCTCTCCAACAACAACAACAACTACAACAACATGGCTGCTCTTAAGGTATTTACTAAGTTTCAATTTTTTTTCTTCTATGAGATTAAGGGAGACAAAAGGCAGAACTACCTGTAGCGAATGCCTCCCCCAGAGTTGAAAGAGTGACAGGGCCAAAATCAAGGGACGTTCGAGCCAAAACGCTTGGACACATGGAATTTGAAGCAATTCAAGTCATAGGAAGAGGGAAATACTGATTCTGGGAGAGAGTTCCAGAGCTCAGCAGTTGCATCGAAGAAAGGCTGAGAATAACGTTTCACTCATGGGTTGGAAAGTTGCACAGAGTAGGGGTGGGATTGATTAAAAATATGTTACGTCAACTATATGTTTATGAGTGAGCTAGAGACTATGGCATCCGAGTATATTAATCAAGTATTTCTACATGCCAACAGATGACATTGGTGGCTTTGCTGGTGGTGGTGGTGGTGGTGGTTGGGGTGGTGACTGCCAGACCTGATAATCGTGAGCCCTATGGGAAGGCACCGGTGAGTTGTTGTTGTTTTTGTTGTTGTTGTTAATTTGAGTGTGTCATCTTGTTCTTAAGTGGGGGTCGTCGCTTTTTCTCAACCCCCTTCTTCCTCATGTTTAGCATATTAGTTTTGAGATCTTAACACGTTCGTTACATTACATTAATTGTCGATTCTTAGACCTTTCGCCCCATTTCTTTGTCAATATTAAGACCTTTTGTGCCATTTAGGTGTAATAAACTAAAAATAATGGACTTGGCTTTCGTTTGACATCCTATCCCAGTATGATGCCTTACAAAAAACAACAAATAACTCTAACCATTGATCTATTCATGTACCCCAGGCGACCCCCTACGACTTTGAATATGCCTTGAAGTTCGACTACATATTATACTCTGTTCTGTTCCATATTTCTGTCCCAAGTAATGTCGTACAACTATGCCTGTCCCATTTGATGCCCAACACAAAACACAACTAACTCTAACCATTGATCTATCTATGTACCCCAGGCGACCCCCTACGACTTCGAATACGCCGTGAAGTTCGACTACTCCGTTCTGTTCCATATTTCCGTCCTAAGTGATATCCTACTACTGGATCTGTTGTTGCTTGATTTCCTTTGTACTCCTACTACTAATCTTGTCCCAGTATGATGCCCTACAAAAAAAACATAACTAACTCTAACCAATGATCTATCTATTTACCCCAGGCGACCCCCTACGATTTCAAATACGCCGTGAAGGATGAATACTCCGGCAACGACTTCGGCCACAGTGAGAGTTCTGATGATAGTGTTGTGACTGGAAAATATTACGTCCTGCTGCCCGACGGTCGCCTCCAAACTGTTACCTACAATGCTGACCATGACACCGGCTTTGTTGCTGAAGTTAGGTGAGGTTTTGTCATATTTTCGTAGAGCACGTAGCACCCGTCTTGCAACACAATCCCACCCCTACTCTGTGCAACTCTCCAACTCAATGCTGTGTCCTCCTCAACATGCAAACATTTTGGCTCGAACGTCCCTTGATTTTGGCCCTGTCACTTTTAAACTCTGGGGGAGACATTGACATAACTTTGTCATCTATATTTTTGATACCCCAAGCAAACAGTCTCAACCAGTGAATACAGCTGACTGTGCTTGGTCCTGTCTTGTGCTTGAAGGTTTTGTTATATTTTGCATTTAATTTTGAGTAGATGTTCAGTATACTCCTCAACATGCAGAGATACGCTTTAGGAGTATTCGTTCTGACTCTTGATTCAGTCGAGGTGCATAGACGACGAGTTGAATATATTCAATCTATTAGCTCAGTTTTAACAACACATTGTAATTAGCTATGACTTTACAGATATGACCATAATTTAGATACACCATTTTAGTTTCTTGTAGTTTAATGGTGAATGTATGTGTGCATGTGATCCTTTAATAACTACATGGTTGTGATTATTTGTGTTATACCAGGGTTTTTACAAGGTTTTGAGATTGGATGTGGTAGGTTCTAATTAATTGGAGAAGTCCAAATCATATACACATGCATAGGAGACACATAGAGGATACGTATAACACCGAGTATATTTAAGAACAGTATTTATTGATCTAACACCAAAGTTAACAATACGAATAGGTATACGTGAATCAATGGGTTTATAAAAACATAAACCATCCTAGCACGATCGAGGATCTGGGTGGAGCTTAGGTATACAATAAGGTTTAGCTTGCCTCTTAAAATAATTGAAAATACATATGATAGATACACTTATGAATTGTACAAAGTAAGGTGCTTGTTCAACATTTATGCAATACTATAGCAGTTGTACATTTGACGAGGATTTGGGCTTAGTCACTAAGGTAGACTCTACTTATTTTATGCGTTGGCGTATTGGTGAAATTTAGACATAGTCAATGGTTGGGACTCTACTATTTATATTCGCTGGCGTCTGGGTTAGTTTTAGACAGAGTCGACATGTGGGGACTCTGCGTACCTTATGAACACCGACGCAATGGTGTGAAAAAGGCAGAGTCGATATGGTGGGACTCTAACCATTTTACTAGCACCAACGCAGTGGTGTGAATTTGGCAGAGTCGATATACATTCAGACTTTAACTATTTTACTAGCACCAACGCACTGGTGTGAATTTGGCAGAGTCGATATGGTGGGACTCTAACTATTTTACTAACACCGACTAAATTAAGATAGAGTCAATATATTGGGACTCTAACTTCTATACCTCATCACTGGTATCTCTTGATATCTATTATTATTTGTAGCAGCTTGAAGTCTTCTAAGTTTCCGTTGGGCCGCATAGGTTGGCCTGTTGTGTGGATTAGTTGTTTACCGATTGGTTAATGGGTATAGGGTCTTAAATGAGGCTCCAAATATGTCATGACACTGGGCACATCATCGGACGAACGCAAGCATAAACAAACACAAGGCTATAGAGGCTCGACTGTCCTGACCGTTATATTAACCGGTGGTGAAGTTCTGTTCAGGTACTCATGGTGTGGGGTCTTTAATATAAAGTCTCAAATGTCATTATACAGTGACGATATATCGGTCGAACGCAAATTAATAATATGGTCATGACCTATACTATTTCTTCGACTGTCTCTGACCTTTATAAGAGGTTCAAGGAACTCGGGGCGGTGTTTAAACCTTTTAACCCCACCAATCCCAGCACCATATATACTGTATACGTCAGTAGATAAGTAACTCCCCAGTCCCAGCGACGTATATGTCCGTCAGTAATGTACTTTCCTTGTAACAGCCTGTACAATCCTGTACCAGTTACCACGACCTTTTGAGAACTGCTCCCGTGTTGGCAACACTTCTCAGCTTATATGAGGCCCACTGAAGGGTGACAAGAGCCAGTGTTGCCTCATCTTTGGAGGTGGATAGGTGGTCTCTCCTGCCATTTTTGCCACATTGCTTGGGACTGCTGGGGACTTTTATTACTGTATCCTACGGTACAGTACGGGTTAATTACAAGTGTCTGCATAACATGTTACCGACAGATGTATTAACCCACTGAACCCCAGCGACGCATGTGATGCGTCGGCAATATATGTAACGCTAAACCCCAGCGCCGCACAGGGTGCGTTTCGGTTAATTAATCCGGTTCTATGGCACCTAAAGGGCCCAGATTTGTATGGGAACTGTGTAAGTATCCTACGCAACAATGCCGATGGTTGAAAACCCTCAAAGTCCAGACGTGTGCACGTGAGCACGCATAAACGTGTTTTTGCCTACCCATTTCCCGATGTTAATTCCGACTTTCGGGCGCCCCGTAGGACCCCTTAATGACTTAAGGGATGTTTTTTTTTTGGTTTTTCCTTAATTTATAACCTATTCCAGATGTTTTCTGGAAAACAAATGTTTTGACAACCTACTGGTCCTGGGGTGTACATTTATATTATATTGCCTGGGGCTCAGTGGGTTAAGGACTTCTTTATGCAGATAACTAGGGTGCAAGTCCTTACTCCGGTGGTGGTACTGGTAGTCCTTCTTACTCTGGCCGAACACAATACGTTTTTTGGGGGCTTCTTGGTAAGTGAAAGAAGTATTGATGTATTTCCCAGGTGTTGATGGACGCTCCTATGAAATAGTGGCAATTCGGGCATCTCCTCCGGTGTTCATAGCGAGTCTGGGAGTATTATTATTATGGAGATATTGTGGGGTAATATTCGGGTAATTCTGGTGGCAATTTGGTACACGTGGTATCCCTCTGCATGTATATTTCCTTGTTGATGTCTTTCCTTTCTCTTCCGTTGTTTCGCCTTTTGTTTCTCTTGTTTGTGCTGTTTATTGTTGTTGTAGGGTAGCTTCGCGATGCGTGGCATTGTAGATATTATTTAATGCCTTGTTCTCGGTGATGGTACTTCTTTCTTTTCTATTTCAGTTACTTCTTTCTTCTGACCGGAAGTCGTGCTTCTTGGCTGTAGCCATCTTGTCTTCCCTGTTCGTTGCTATTTTCTATTACTTTGTTTCTTATACTTTCTTCTGTTGTCGTTGCTTTTCTCGTCTTCTTCTTAGTTGTTTTCTGCTTATTGTTGTTCTTCTGGTTGATGGATTTGGAATCTGGAATGCGGTGTTTGTTGGTCGATTGTTTCCTGTTTCCTCTGCTTGTAGTCTTTATCCTTTTTGTTTGAGTTTGTCCTTCCATCTCTCTGTCGCGTTTTCTTGCCTGCTTTGCTTCTTCTTCTCCTGATGTTCTTCCTTCCGCATTTACGGAGGTCTTCTCTAATTTGGTTATTTTAATTTGTGTTCCTGTTCTTAACCCTATCTGTACCTGCGACGTCTGCTATTTTCTATTCTAGCTATATTAATACGATTTTATGAAGCTTAGGAAGGGTCTGTCGTAGTTACGTGAGATATTTTGAAGTTTATTAATTACTAGAGGTCTTATTTAAACTGAATATAATCGTCTAATAATAGCCAACATTAAGTTAAAAGGACGGCACCGGTACTGAATGGCTTAAAGAATATGTAGTTTATTTGTTTTCTTTGTTTTGTTTCAGCTACGAAGGTGAGGCCCAGTACCCCGCCCCCTTCCCCGCCCCCGCCCCCACCCCTGCTAGATACCAGTAGACGATTTTTACCCCACCACCAATAACATGTTGCTGTTGTAGATATACCACCGATTGTACAGTTGGCCAAATAAGTGATGGGGTGCGGCACCAAATAAGTGATGGGGCGCGGCACCAAATAAGTGATGGGGCGCGGCACCAAATAAGTGATGGGGCGCGGCACCAATTATGTTTCGATCAATAATGGGTATCAGCGCTATCTAAGGTTTAAAGCATCGTTCAGAGTGAGATATACAACCATATTCCTACTTTTTCACACCTTATTCAACATCTGACAGACATTAATACAGCACAGAGCGAGCAGAACGTAATGACAGCGGCGACACGAGTTATTGGCCAACTGTACTGTACATTGGCTCTAATAAGTCATGTCTCAGCTGTCATTACGTTTGGCCCGCTCTGTGCAGTAGTAATGTCTGTCAGATGTTAAATAAGGTGGGTAAGTGTAGGAATATGTTTGTATATCTCACTCAAAAAGAAGAAATCATGTGAAAATATTACTGATACCAATTATTGATAAAAACATAATTGGTGCCGAGACATCACTTATTAGGCCGCCTGTACTCCAATGGTCTCCGACTCTTATTATATTACTTAAATAGAGATTTCCACTTGAGGGATTTTTTTCTGGACCCCTTTCTCCCTCATGTTTAGCCCCATATATATTTTTAATGTCCATGCTCTCGATGCTTATATTAGACTCGATGTGGTTTCATAAACAAATAATTTGCCATGTTCTTTTTCCTGTTTGCTTACGTCTTATTTATTCTAATTTGTACAGTTGCCTACATAAGTTCTGCTCTTCGTCAATGATCTTATTTGTGAAAGCAAAATATTATGAATTAATTGCGAGTGTGGTTTATTTTAATTATCAGTTGGCTAATCAGATGAGTTAACCACTGCACCATAAACTACACTCGTAATTCAAGCATGGGCGTTATATTTCCATGTATAAGACCAAGGAGAGGAACAGGAATTATGTGGCCAACTGTACACTCGGATACCATAGTCTCTAGTCCACTTATACACATTCGTGGACGTCACATATTTATAGTTATGGAAGTATGTCTCTGGAAACGAATTTATAATTATAGTTTTCTATAAATCAATTACAAAGCAATATATGCTATTTATTGAAAAGCAAGTTCTATCCAAACATCAATCCAGATAGTTATAATTGCAAACAGAAAAACATAGGGGGTCCACGAATTCTTAAGAGTGGGATAGAGACTATGGTATCGGAGTCCAGACCAGGTGGATGGAGTTAAATAGGAAAGAAGAGTAATTGGACAGACGAAGAACATGCTGAGAAGTGAGAAGTATAGTAGAAGACTGAAAGTTCTTGGGCTCAACCAAGTTACTTCATTGTATCGGAGCGTACATTGGAGTTTGACTTATGTACGTACACACATACCCTACTGACACACTGATGTTCCATCACTGTTGTTAAATTATCACTTATGTCTTCACGTCTTCACTTGTTACAGAAAACTACTTTATGTATCATATTTTTCTTGTGCCATTATTTGTATATTTGTTCATCTCGTGTTCAAATTGTGTCTTTAGCTATTAATTGGTAGTCTGTCAATGCGTTCCTATCATGTCCCATTTCGATATTCAATATATATATATATATATATATATATATATAAACAGTATGCATTCGAACATAAAAACATATATTATATTTTTCTCTTTGTCTCATCTATCACTATATATTCTTCATTCTATGGATCAAAACCATATCCACATTATACACGAATTTATGCCATAAATGATGAAACTGAGCTGTTATAAGCAAATAAAAGGAACTACTACGATTTTGTCTTACTCTTTCATAGCATATAATGGTTTAGATGCTTATGTTCTGGGAGTGGTGTCCTGAGATGGAATCCCGGGAGGACCATATGCTTTCATTAGTTTAATAAAATACATTGGGGTTTGTAATTGAAGATTTCTGTTCAGAACGGGGTGTTACTTATTTCAATGTGCATGGAGGAGACAAAAGGCAAACTACCTGCAACAAGTGTCCCCCCCAAAGTTGAAGGAATGATAGAGAGCCAATATCAAGGTACGTTATAGTTAATAATATTAACTAGAGATAAGGTGTGTCTCGAGTCGGCCACCCCACCCCCCACCCACAACAAAATAAAATAAAATAAAATAACAAAATTGGGGAATGGGCCTGAGTAAATAGAATAGAAAATAGAATAAATATAAATGTGGTGTGCTTGTTAAGTGTAGTGAAATGAATAGGAGAAAGAGGTGTTTGTGAGAGTTAGCTGGATTACTATCTGTGTAGGTGAGGCACGAATCAAAACAGTGAGGGAAGCCTCTTTTCAATAGAATTCTAGCTACATTTAGACGATTTTATAAAGGTTAGGAAGGATATATTGTCGCTAAATGGATTAATTGAGGTAGTCTGTAGCCTTTTAAGGGGGCCCACGGAAAGCAAAGAGTAGTCATAAACGGTAAGTCATCTAAATGGACCAATGTAAGTAGCGGGGTACCCCACGGATCAGTACTAGGACCAATTTATCTTTCTAATTTACATCAACGACATAGATGAGGGTCTCACCTGTACAATCTCAAAATTTGCTGACCATACAAAAACTGCAAATAGCGTACTCTCCAAAGAACAAGTTGACGATATGCAACACAATCTAGATAAGTTGTCATGTTGGGCCCAAATTTGGCAAATGAGTTTCAATGCGGATAAATGTAAAGTACTACATATCGGATACCAAAATGAGAAAGCAAACTATTCGATGAATGGCACTCAGCTTAAGAATGTAAACAAAGAAACCGATCTGGGAGTAACAATATCGAGTAACCTAAAACCGAGTCAACAATGTTCAGAAGTTGTTAAGAAGGCAAACAAAATAATTGGCTTTATAGGCAGGTAATTTGAGCATAAATCCAAAGAAGTTATCCTAACTTCTTACAATTCCTTAGTCCGCCCTCTTCTGGAATACTGCGTGCTCTTATTACCAAAAAGATATAGACAAGCTAGAACAAGTTCAACGTAGAGTTACCAAAATGATACCTAGCCTAAAGAATAAACCATACGAGGAGTGTCCTAGATAATTAAATTTATTTATTTTAACCCAGCGCAGATTAAGAGGCGACTTAATTCAAGTGTTAAAAATCATCAAAGGCATCGACAATATTAACTGTAATAAGTGCTTCACTATCGACCAATCTAATTACACGCAGGGAAACGGTTGCAAAACTATTGCTAAATCTTTTAATTCACACGAATCTAAGAATTTCTTCTTCAATCGAGTTGTCAACTTGTGGAATGGGCTTCCTCGGAGACGTTATAGACTGCAGCACCGTTGATTCATTTAAACTTCGCTTGACAAATGTCTCGCATCAAATCCGCGACTGACTGCGTTTGTAAATTAATAACTTTATTTTTGCCCCCCCTCAGTTACTAACCCATCTGTCCCCTACTAACTTCCTAATCCTGCCACGGACATTAGTTCCAGGGCAGTAGTTCCCTTTCAAATGTTCCCTTACCCACTCTAAACCACTGTTTGGACACTTGATCCTCAGTGTTTTGGAGGACAAGCAGCCTAGAAGGGTCACTATACTGTTGTTACTTGATTTCCTTTGAACTCCTTTGTACCTTGTTTTTTGTTTTCTTTTGTCTCTCTCTCCCTCTCTCTCTGGGTTGTATTCATTCGGCCCCATTAAGCCTACTGTTTTAAATTAAGACGTTTATCCTCATTCAGGTGATGATTTTCTTCCTGGCGAGTGGTAGCGAGCCAGCATATTTTTTATAACACATTAGTTTTTGTCAGCAGGTTAAATTTGTAAATTTTTCGATAGAAAAATTTCACCGGTGAAGCCGGGTTTTTCCATACAATGCTGGCTCACTAGGAATAAATCGACACCTAGATGGGGATAAACGTCTTAAAAGAGTAAGCTGAATGTGGCCGAATGGATACAAGCCAGAGAAACAAAGAAAAAAGGAGAGAAAAACGCAGGTGACCCCCCTTAATGGATAAATGTGCTATATCGCTGTAGTATTTACGTATCTAAGTCTACGAGTGAAATAATATGGTTAATTTTACCATAAATAGTATTGTTTTGTTCATTATATCACTTCCAAGTTAAGCGAAGAACATGGATTTGTCTTAATATGTTCATTAATAATGTATACAATATAGGATGGGACTCGTATGTCAGGGTTTGTAATGAATTGTCTTTGGTTTGCCAGCCTGGGTATGGAGGGGTAAACCAGGATATCAAACTTAATCTTCCTCTCAACTTTCTCTTCATAATTGCTGAGGGGCACAGGGCCCTGGGTGGGGCTTTGGTTTCCCGGGCGCTTCCGCACCCTCCTCAGCTCCCCGCCATGGAGCGGCTTCGGTCACCCAGGCTTTATTGTGGTCGGCAGGGAGGGTTCTGTGGGGGTGCACGGTTATGGCCTTGGCCTTGCTCGGGGCCTTGGGGCTGTTCGGCCAGGCAGCTTGGGGAACAACAACAACAACTACAACTTAATCAAATTGGTATATCGTAAGTATATACAAATAATACAAGGTAGTTTACATAAAATGTAATTGTTTTGGGTATATTATCACTTCCAAATGAACTGTGGAGGATGAGTTTGATTATAATGACAAGATCGGATGGTACTCGTGTTTTAGGAATACTAATATATAGAGTTTAGTTTGTCAGCCTGGGGGACGGGGAAGGGGGTTAGTACAGGTAATTTTGCAGGAACTTTATTTCGCCCAATATCTCCTTCCTTAGCTTCTGCAGATTAATCAAGTTAGTTGAATAAATACCTACAGATCCTACCTAAATTACATAAAATCGTCTAATCCAGGGAAACTGCTAAGGCGTTATAATCGTCAGAGGGTTAAGTGGGAGGAGCGAATTTCGAAAAGTCAACCTACTGTGCTAGAATGCTTGGCGCCTTGAGGATGCCCCCCCCCCCCCCCCATCCTCTAGGCTGGGATGGCAAACTGTGGCAAAATGATATACAGGATATTTTTTGTTTTTCACTTCTAGGATCATAATTAGAACTATATGAACTTAATTTTAACTAAATATATATTGATAAGAAGGGAATTTATTTTATTATTAGTAATTGATAGTGTTCAGTTTGTCAGCCTGGTATGGTACAGGTAATTTCTCGGGAACTTTAAAATGACAAACATATGTACTTACCTACACACACACATACACATACATGTAGATACACACACACACACCATTCCATTCCTAAGACCCTGTAAGGCTATATTTTTCTCACAGTAGAATACCTAAAAATTAGTTTTCTATAATTATGTTATCAGTCCACTTTAATTCTCTCTCTCTCTCTCTCTCTCTCTCTCTCTCTCTCTCTCTCTCTCTCTCTCTCTCTCTCTCTCTCTTTTACTTTACTGTCCAATTGACCACTTGCGATTATCAGGCTATTATGGAAGTTGGAGTTTGGGCGTCGATATTTAACAGCATGATCAGCTAAAATACGGTTGTAATACAATAATTAAATAATAAAACTCAATTCACCATACTTTATATCCATCAGAAACCTACTTTATTGTCGCATTTATGTTTAGTATCGATATTTAAGGCTCCAACTTCCTTATAGCCTGAAACTAGCAAGTGGTCAAATAATGTTTCTACTATAAATTGTCCCTGAGTCTAGCAGTATTAAGGCCGGACCACCTAATGGGGACCGCAGGGTATGTGTGGTTTGAGCTTCTGTTTAACTCTGTGTAACTGTCTCATAATATATAGCACATCTTTTTGTTAACTTAGCCCCTTCTGTACCGGCGACATATTTTTGTTAACTTAACTCCCTTTGTACCGGCGACATCTTTTTGTTAACTTAACTCCCTTTGTACCGGCGACATCTTTTTCATTTATTCCAGCTACATTAAGACGATTTTGTGCCGTTTAAAAAGGGTCTGTGGTAACAAAAAGGTGTTGAGTGAGATAATTCGAAGCCTGTTGATTACTGGAAGCCCCTTTTTAAGTTGAATAAAATCGTCTAATAGTAGCCAGAATAATATCAAAAAGACGTCCCCGGTACAGAAGGGGTCAACAAAGTTAACTTTAAAATGTTATTATTTTAAAATTACGCAAATAAAAAGCTTCCTTCTCTGCCATTAATCCCTTCTGTACCGGCGACGTCTTTCTTATCTGATGTCAGCTACATTTAAACGATTTTATGAAGCTTAGGAAGAATAAGTGGTAGCTAAAAGGATTAATTGAGATAGCCTGTATTCTTATAATTGGTGGACGTCCTTTCTAAGTGGAATAAAATCGTCTAATTGTTGCCAGAATATAATGACAAGGACGTCACCGGTACAGAAGGGGTTAACCTCCCCCTACCTACCACCTCGTATCCCTTGCCCAGCCAACCCAGCACATCCTGCCACCCAAGGGCAGCCCTCTGTGGGTCACGAAGCACCATCCATAGTCTCATCTTATGCAATTTAACCCCATTTACCGGTGACATACTTTTCATTATATTCTGGCAACTATTGGACGATTGTATTCAGCTTAGGAAGGATGTCTACCAATTAAACGGCTACAGACTGGCTCAGGTAATTCGTTTAGCTACCTTACATCCTTCCTAAGTTTCATAAAATCGTCTTAATGTAGCTAGAATTAAATAAAAACGACGTTGCCGGTACAACAATTGTTACATACTGATACTTTTGAATGATTAGGGAAAAAACAAAATAGGAAAAATGTGGATTGGGCCTGAGTATATAAAATATAATATAATAGGTTAATCAGAGACTTTTCCCCTACCTCGCATGTTATTCCACCCAAGAGAAGCCCTCTCTGGAAACAGCAACCTTATAAGCTCAGTGAGTTCCTGTGTGTGTGTGTGTATGTATGTATGTATGTATGTATGTATGCATGTATGTATGTATGTATGTATGTATGTGTGTGTGTGTGTGTGTGTGTGTGTGTGTGTTCTTGGGCATGACGTCACTGAGGGGGAGGGGCTAAGGTGCCTCGGAGATGTTAAAAAACTCGTGGTAATAATAATCACTATCTCTGAGTATCTCGGGACTTATTTAGATACATACAGGGATGTATGGGACAACTCTTTGCTTTATATATCTATATATATATATATATATATATATATATATATATGTATATATATATATATATATATATATACTGTATATATATATATATATATATATATATACAGTATATATATACAATTGTGTTTAAAAGATAATATTTTGACTTTTTTTAATCAGTTGGTACGACGAAATACTTCGTCGTCTTTTTGACTGGCTACAGGTGGTGATTTTTAACAGGAATATCATTTAACATTAACTATAAATACTCGAATTCTTTAATTACACAATCTACCTCCACGACTCAAATGGGTAAATACGATTGCCATGAACCATCTTAATAACAGATCATTTTTAAACCGTATACAATCATCTAATGTTAGCCAAAATACGATTGCCATGAACCATCTTAATAACAGATCATTCTTAAACCGTATACAATCATCTAATGTTAGCCAAAATCAAAGGTAAAAGTGTGCCATGGTGCTGAAGAGGTCAAACATTTGTTTCCCTTCGGAGCGGCGGTAATGGGTGAAAGAACTTGAAAATTGGCGATAGCTTTAAAAATGTCAATGCTAATCCGTGTATACTCTCTCTGTAAACAACACTCATTCCCATAATAGTCGTTCAGTATCAGGTGCTGTGAAGGGAGAGAAATGTTTAAGAATACAAGTGTTGGTTCTTTAAGGGGAAGTTATAGAGGGGTGTAAAAATTGACTAAACAATGTAGTATTGCTTAAATATAAGAAAATAAGCTTTGTTAAGGGGGGTTATTTAAATTATTTTATATATATTTATTTGCTATTATATTATAATGTTTATGACTTGCTTCCTAGATCTCTGTCAAGCTTAAAAATCACCCCAAGATAAATTTGTAAATTTGTTCAGTTAAATAATGTCGCGGCCGAAGGCCGATCCTTACTAAATTACAGGCTCGCTATCGAAACCTAAGTGGCACGAAAGGTTTAAATATAAACAAAGAAATGGGGCGAAACCTTTTAAAATCGTCAAACTAATGGGGCGAACTTTTCAGAATATCATAACTAATGGGGCTAAAAGTTAAGGAGAAGGGTGTCCAAAAAACAACAACTACCCCTCCCCTTACAAAGTTAATGGCAAAATATATCCTTTCTAACATTAAAAATATGTGTGTGATAACCCAGGTTCGAATCCCAGTAGATCACATATATGCTTTCATTAATTTCAATGGAGGTGTTTGGTGTTGTGGTGTAATTAATAAAAATATAGATTACTAAGTCAAAGCGCTAGGGAATTGGCAAAATAAAATGAAGCTTCAATGCGTGAATTTGCTGAAGTTGTTGCTGTCGGTATTTAGAAGAATTACCAGCTATAATACAGGTTTAATACACCTATGAATATATAAAGTATA
The DNA here is from genome assembly GCA_032716605.1 of Paralithodes platypus. NCBI lineage: Eukaryota > Metazoa > Arthropoda > Malacostraca > Decapoda > Lithodidae > Paralithodes > Paralithodes platypus. The sequence continues at coordinate 32,517,407 of CM064529.1, forward strand.
ATTCAGCAAACATTATATCTATCACACACTTACATAATGTTCTATTGCTGTTAGATATATGGATGTTTAAGGTTCAATCTTTCTTCTAGCCCGAAAATCGTATGTGGTCAAACATCATAATATTTACTTGTCTAAATGATGACCTCTTTAATCTGTCTCAAGCCTGTAAAGCCGATTATTGAAAACATGCATGTTCGCAGCTTAAGATATCAACCTACAATACGTCATTGGTTCTGTGTAACTCACTGTCTAATAATTACCTGTCGAAAAAATCCACCTCTTTGCAGTAGATGTTCGATCCTTTTATGAATAATATAAAACTCTTTTCTTTGTATCATACCACTGTAAAATGCTGATAACTAACAATATAGTTCACTGTTTATTCATCGTAATAGCTAAGTAATTAAGATGAACAAATGGTTCCATCGTCATTAAAAAAAAAAAAAAATCGCAGATAAATAAAATAAAATGGTTGACGAGTATCTTCCTATTTAAAACTGTAACCCATGTCATCCCTTCCATTCATCACCACCTCTCTCCCCTTCCACTCGCGCCATCCACTAACCCTCCATCACATTGCTTCAAGTGTTACTCTTCCCTCTCTAATTTTAAAAAGAAAACTCATTCACCCTGAAAGTTTGTCAGCTAATACTAACATATTCACAACGCCTTGAATAGTTAATGATAATGTCGGACAGATTAGGAGAGATTACCCACCAGGATTCGAACTCACTCACTGCAGGTATATTTGGAAGAGTTGGGCACCGTTACCACTCGGCATCCGCTCATGGCCGAGTAGCTACGGTGCCCAACTCTTCCAAATATACCTGGGATGAGTGGGATCGAGTCCTGGTCAGGATACCTCTTTCCAAGCCTTGAATATTACACTCTACAAATCATAGCCCACAGCACATTAACAGTAAATCATAGCCCACAGCACATTAACAGTAAATCATAGCCCACAGCACATTAACAGTAAATCATAGCCCACAGCACATTAACAGTAAATCATAGCCCACAGCACATTAACAGTAAATACTGTATTTGTTGATTTCATTAATTGAGCTTAAAAGTAAAGTTGGTTGCTGAAAAAATATGAGTTAATCCTTTTGGCTACCATATATCCTTCCTGAGCCTAATAAAATCGTCTAAATGTAACTGAAACCAAATATTCAGACGTCACAGGAACACAAAGGGTTAATAAATAGTCAATCCTCTATCAACTCATCCACCCAATATTTCGCCTAACTACAACTCACCTCTTAGCTTGAGTGGAGATGGTCGTATTTATTTGCTCATTTATGTGTGTTTTTATTATCTTTTTAGTTTGCTACCTAGACCTCCATCAAAATTATAAATAACACTTTCTATTGCACTAGACATATCGAAAGCCTTCGATAGAGTCTGGCATAAATCGTTAATTTCTAAACTACCCTCCTTCGGTTTCTATCCCTCCATCTGTGCCTTTGTCTCTAATTTCCTTTCCGGCCGTTCCATAGCTGCGGTTGTGGACGGCCATTGTTCACTTCCTCACCTTATAAACTCCGGTGTTCCTCAGGGCTCTGTCCTATCTCCTATTCTCTTCCTAATTTTTATAAATGATCTCCTTAACTGTACCTTAATTCCCATCCATTCATACGCAGACGACTCAACCTTACACTACTCCCTTAGTTTTTCAGAACGCCCCAGCCAGCAATCCCTCAACGACAAACGTAATGAAGCCATAGAACTCTTAAATTCTGATCTAAATACTATTTCCAATTGGGGCAGAGAAAACCTTGTTAACTTTAATGCTTCCAAAACCCAATTTCTCCATCTATCTACCCGTCAGGATCTCCCAGCGGACTATCCCTTGTTCTTCAACAATACAAAAATCAACCCTTCATCTTCTCTCAATATTCTTGGTGTCTCTTTTTCTTCTGCTCTCATTTGGAAGGACCATATTACCAGTCTTGCTAAGGCAGCCTCCCAGAAGCTGGGTGTGCTCAACCGCCTTAGGGGGTTCTTTTCCCCTGCACAGCTTCTTGCTCTGTACAGGGGCATAGTGCGCCCTTGTATTGAGTATTGTTCACATGTGTGGGGAGGTTCCTCTCACACCGCTCTCCTAGACAAAGTTGAAAGGAAGGCCTTTCGTATCATTAACTCCCGTCCACTCACCAACTCTCTGCAATCTCTCTCTCCGCCGCAATGTTGCATCTCTCTCGCTATTCTATCGCTACTATAATAATCAGTGTTCCTCAGAGCTATCCCAGTGCATACCACCTCCTTTACGTAGGGCACGTGGTACCCGTCTTGCAACTCAATCCCACCCCTACTCTGTGCAACTCTCCAACCCTAGAGTGAAACGTTACTCTCAAACTTTCTTCTACTCAATATCTGAGCTCTGGAACTCTCTCCCAGAATCAGTCTTTCCCTCTTCCTATGACTTAAATTGCTTCAAACTCCGTGTGTCCAGGCATTTTGGCTCGAACGTCCCTTGATTTTGGCCCTGTCACTCTTTCAACTATGGGGGAGGCACTCGCTATAGGCAGTTATGCCTTTTGCCTCCCTCAATCACATAAAAAAAAAAAAAAAAAAAAAAAAAAAACTCGCCCAAGATCCTCATTCAAAATAAATTTGTACATTTTTTGATAGAAAAATGTCCCGGCCAAAATTACAGGTTCGCTATCGCTCGCCAGGAAAAAAACGACATCTACATGACACGAAAAGGCTTAATATTGACAAAGAAATAGGACGAAAGGTCTTAAAATCGTCAAACTAATGGGCCGAACGTCTTAAAACCTGAAAACTAATGGGGCTAAATATGTGGAAGAAGGGAGACCAGAAAAACGACCCATCTCCCCTTAAATTGACCCATCAATCGAGCTATACAACCACTTGCTCGTCTATCAGTTAACCCCAAACACTTATCATATTCTATCACACTGAACCAACACCTCACCCATCAACCATCAAACCAGTTCCTCTTCCATCCTCTCCAAACGACTACTGGCCAATCAATGTCTCGCCCATAGACCGATTCAACTACAATCTCATATATTAGCTGACTATACACCTTTCTCATTCATCCAATTATTCAACAACCTGCCACCCACCATCTCATCCATCACATTATTCAACTAACTATTCACCCACCCGCAACCCATCTCTAATCCATCAAAATATTTAACCAACTCATTCACCTGTAACCCAAGTTTCATTCATCAAATTATTTAACTAGCTTTTCACCCACCTGCAACCCAACTCTCATCCATCAAATTAGTCAACAAAGACCTCATTCACCCGCCACCCACCTCTCACCACCCACTGCCCACCTAGCACCACCCACCACCCACCACACTCATCCCAGACTACCTCTATGCAGAATTGTGACCATTACCCTCCCCTCATTAAGCCATTACCACTGCTGCCTCACCCTTCCCACTAATGGTTCTATATTTGTCACCCACAACCTCCTACAGCTTACTCAGCTCCACAATAACAAACAATTAAGCTTTATTGTTATATGTAAACGAAGACATCTCTCTCTCTATCTCTCTGTCTCTTTATATATATATATATATATATATATATATTGCCAGATGCCTTTCTCTCCTTAATGAGGGTGGCCATACACAGAAGGCCCCCGAGCGGACCTATTCCCTGTAAGAGGGACAACCCGAGCCAGTTTACTGAAGGACTTACAGGATTGACCACTTATTTTAGGATCCGTCCGACTCCGAGGCCCTCTATGTATCTTGTTAGCACTATTTGTCTACAGCGGTGTTCGGTTAGTCCATCCACTAACCTGTCTTACACACTGATAAGCAGTACGGATTTGTATCAGGTTTACTCCCCTAAACAGGTTGCCGACCAATGCTAATGAGTCCCATTCACCCAAATTTGTATAAGGTTGTGTCCCCTAGATGAGTTGCCGACCAATGCTAGCGAGTCCCATATATATACTGTATAGTGTATATATACCGGTATATATATATATATATATATATATATATATATATATATATATATATATATATATATATGTATGTATATATATACAGTATATATATACTGTATATATATATAGTATAAATATCAGAAACAGTGTGGCAAAAAAACCCAAAAAGAACGCCATGTTATCGATTTAATTTCGTATGGTCTTTTTCACAATATTTCGGACGAAGCATCCATCTTCAGGTTATAGCACATAATCCTATACAAAGAGAAATATAATATAAGTTACTGATTTAAAGAGATCCTCTTTCCATTCCATAAAATTGTATTACAAATAAATCTAACATAACTTAAACATATAATCGAGAACAAATACGACTACAACAGCTAATACAAAAGGAAGCATACAAAATACCCTAGAATTTAATATATTTTTTTGTTTTCTATGTGATTGAGGGAGGCAAAAGGCAGAACTGCCTATAGCGAGTGCCTCCCCATAGTTGAAAGAGTGACAGGGCCAAGATCAAGGGACGTTCGAGCCAAAATGCCTGGACACACGGAGTTTGAAGCAATTTAAATTATAGGAAGAGGGAAAGACTGATTCTGGGAGAGAGTTCCAGAGCTCAGCTGTTGAGTAGAAGTACACACATATTAAATGATACATACAAAATATGACATACCTTAGACCCATCCTCGAGCTCACCGAGAGTACTACTAAGACTAGTACAAGGAATGTTCACTAATACAATCATATACACTAATCTAAACAATTTGAAAACTTGACATAACAGAGCAGAGACATGTTTGATGACCTTAACTCGACACATTTTTCTTGTGGAACAATAATTATTACCGTCGGCGTATCTAATCAAAATGAACAATGACAGTACGCTTACGGTAACAGAATAAGAGGAGAGGAGAAAACAAACATGGAACCAGGCCCAAATAGGCAGGAGAAAGTGGGGATAAATGGGGTGACTGGGTAATGACAGGTTTTGGTCACTTGGGCTTTGGAAAGGAGGGGTGTCACCAAAAGATAGACCGAGAAACAATAACGAATGACGCCTACAGCAGGATAGACTAACATAAAGACTTGAAAAAAAGTCAAAATAAATCCTGAGGAACAGCACCAACATGAAGCAGGCTCAGAGGAGGCAAAGCAGGAGTAAGACCAAGATAAAATACTAAACGACAACAGACCAACATAGACCAGCATGAAAGAGACGTTAGGAGACAGACAGGACAATGTTGGGACAGCCAGTCACTGGGTAATGACAAGGTTTGGTCACTGTGGTTCTCGTGGTCAGGATAATAGAGGGTCTGGACCAACACATATTTTAACAAACAATTGTTCTAGGTAGATATGTGTGTTTTTTCAATGGTAGCTGTGCTTGCTTTAAGGGGGTTTTCTGGTTCCCCTTCTCCCTCAAGTTTAGCCCCATTGGTTTTGATATTATGAGACATTCGCCACACTAGTTTGGCGATTTTCAAACTTATCGTGCTATTTACATGAAGTTATTTTGTTCATGGCGAGCAATAGCGAGCCTGTAACTTTGGGGCATTTTTCTACCGAAAAATACACAAATCTGTCTCGGAAGAAAGTATTGGGGGTATTACTAATGGAGGTCTAGGGAAGAAACTAACACAAACATAAGTAAATAAATAAATACATACAAATCTCCACTAAATCGCTTTCCATATTCCATTACCGACTTATGTAATTTGAGAATGTATTATCCAGATTTTAGAACAATTTTGTTTTTATTGTGCTTCCTTCATATATGTTTGGCGTTTATTATTGAGAATGTCAACATATTATATGCTTGTTCTACATTATTCAGTATTTTCTTATTATATTCTAGTATGTAAAATCGTGATCACTATAACCCCAATACTGTTTTTAGTGTTGTTAATATACAGAAAGCTTCTTGAATGTCACATAATTAATCTATGTATCTATCCATTGCCTGACGCCGTGATCCCCAAAGGGGTGGCCACGAACGAACCGCCCCCATGCACCTCTGTTCCCAGTCAGTCGACGCCCCTCCCCCCAACCAGCACCGCCTTCATTCATGTACTTCCTCACTCTATCCTTCCACCTCTCATTCGGTCTACCTCTCCCTCTCTGTCCCTCCACCTCGCTCTCGTACACCCTCTTAGTCATTCCCTCGCTTTCCATACGTTCAAAATGGCCGAACCATCTCAAGTTGTTCCTTTTCACACTTTCCAGCACATCTACCTCCACACCACACCTCCTTCTTACTTCCTCATTAGTCTGTCTATCCCTCCATGTAACTCTGCACGCACTCCTTAAGTAATTCATTTCCACTGCTCTCACTCTTGGTCTGAGTCTCTCAACCAACGTCCATGCTTCGCTTCCGTAAGTCAGTACAGAATTAATACAAATACATATATCTTCTATCTATCTATCTATCTATTGCCGAACGCCTTTCTCCCCTTTATGAGGGTGGCCATACACAAATGCTCCCAAGCAAACCCGTGCCAGTTTACTGATTTTTTTTTTTTTTTTTTTTTAAAGGCCTCCGTCTACGTATTGTGAAAACCTGTTATCCTCCGGTAAATTGTGAGTGCGTGAAGTGAGAGACAGTGAATGGATTGATGGATACATGTTTTTCATAATATGTGTTGCTAGCCCCAAACGCGCGAGCAACTGTGGCTTTCAACCATCCGACACATCTCCTTTTATTTATGTGCATCAAACATGTTAAATACAAATAAAGTTTGTTTTTACACCCTACCGTGGAAAGACTACGGATACACCACTCCTGCCCGGGCCTCACACAGTGGCATGGCCCAGTCGTACTGAGCTCATGACGCTGGTGGCATTGCCCTGGAGGATGGCCATCCATAGTCTTTGCTTGAGCCAGAGAGTTTCCCTGGGTTCTCCTGAAACTTCTCTGATTTTACGGCATATTTCATTCACCATATTGAGGGTGGTAGGGCCGAAGATTCCTGACATTTCGAATGCCAGAGGCTCGAACTGATGAGTTCTGGCGATGACTTGATATTTTTCTCGCTTTCTACTTTCTGCTATCCGGGCGGCTTCACCTGCTTCGTTGGCGTTTCTGGTGATGTTGGTCATGGAGAAAGTGTCAACACATGTGGCATCCCACACGAGGCACCGGCCATTCTTGAAAGGGAAGGTGGTCATCGCATCTGGCCGTTTGCCGTCTTCTCTGAGAAGTCCATGTGGTTCAAGGAATGATGCACGGTTAGCACTCTGCAGGGCCTGTTTTATGACATCATTTAGTGCAGAGTGTCTTGGCAGGCGGCCTGTGCTGTGACTACATGACAAGGCATGGTGACCTTGGGCATCCATCAACACACTACACTTGCAAGTGTGTGGGGTGACAAACTGCCGCACCCACTCTGAGGGGCATGGCAACCCGGAGTGCTTCAGCATCCAAGTGAGTTCCAAGAGGTACAAAGGAGTACAAAGGAAATCAAGCAACAACACATCTAGTGACCATTCTAGGCTGCTTGTCCTCCAAATCACTGAGGATCAAGCGTCCAAACAGTGGTTTAGAGTGGGTAAGGGAACATTGGAAAGGGAACTACTGCGCTGGAACTAATGTCCGTGGCAGGATTAGGAAGTTAGTAGGGGACAGATGGGTTAGTAACTGAGGGGGGGATAAAATAAAGTTATTCATTTACAAACGCAGTCAGTCGCGGGTTTGATGCGAGATATTTGTCTAAGCGGAGTTTAAATGAATCAACGGTGCTGCAGTCTATAACGTCTCGGGGAAGCCCATTCCACAACTTGACAACTCGATTGAAGAAGAATTTCTTAGATTCGTGTGAGTTAAAAGATTTACCAATAATTTTGCAACCGTTTCCCCGCGTGTAATTAGATTGGTCGATAGTGAAGTACTTACTACAGTTCATATTGTCGATGCCTTTGATAATTTTGAACACTTGAATTAAGTCACCTCTTAATCTGCGCTGGGTTAAAGGAAATAGATTTAATTATCTAAGACGCTCTTCGTATGGTTTGTTCTTTAGGCTAGGTATCATTTTGGTAACTCTACGTTGAACTCGTTCTAGCTTGTTTATATCTTTTTGGTAATAAGGGCACCAGGATAGAACGCAGTATCCCAGAAGAGGGCGGACTAAGGAATTGTAAAGGGTTAGGATAACTTCTTTGGATTTATGCTCAAATTACCTGCCTATAAAGCCAATTATTTTGTTTGCCTTCTTAACAACTTCTGAACATTGTTGACTCGGTTTTAGGTTACTCGATATTGTTACTCCCAGATCGGTTTCTCTGTTTACTTTCTTAAGCTGAGTGCCATTCATCGAATAGTTTGCTTTCTCATTTAGGTATCCGATATGTAGTACTTTACATTTATCCGCATTGAAACTCATTTGTCAAATTTGGGCCCAACATGACAATTTATCTAGATTGTGTTGCATATCGTCAACTTGTTCTTTTGAGAGTACGCTATTTGTAATTTTTGTATCGTCAGCAAATTTTGAGATTGTACAGGTGAGACCCTCATCTATGTCGTTGATGTAAATTAGAAAGATAATTGGGCCTAGTACCGATCCCTGGGGTACCCCGCTACTTACATTGGTCCATTTAGATGCCTTACCGTTTATGACTACTCTTTGCTTTCTGTCGCTGAGCCAATTTTCTATCCATTTCAACACACCGTCTTGTATTCCATGCGCTTTTAGTTTTAGCAGTAAACGTTTGTGGGGGAACTTTGTCAAAGGCCTTTTGAAAATCAAGGTATATAATATCTACAGCTTTTCTCTCATCGTAGAGGTTGAGGATATGGTGGAAGAAGTCTAAGAGGTTTGTTTAACAGGAACGTTTTTTACGAAAGCCGTGTTGACTATCTTTAAGTAAGTTATTTGCCTCTAAGTGATTTACGAGTCTGTCTCTTATGACCGTTTCTAGTATTTTACATACAATTGAGGTTAAGCTAATTGGACGATAGTTACGGGGTAGGGATTTGCTGCCTTTTTTTAATATCGGTGTTTCGTTGGCTAGCTTCCACTGATCAGGCATAGTCACAGACTGCAAGGATTCATTGAATAGCAATGTCAGTGATTTGGAGAGCTCATCCTTAGCTTCCTTTAGAACTCTAGGCGAGATTGTATCAGGTCCAGGCGTTTTATTTACCTTGAGTTTATCTAAACAATTCAATACTTCTCTCTCTGTAACGGTGATATTGCTTAGAACATCTGAATTATCAATCTGAATCGGCGATGGTGTAGGGATATCACTGAGGTCTTCGGTTGTAAAAACTGATGCAAAGAAGGTATTGAGGGCATTACTCATTTGTACTTCGTCTTTGGTGTATTCTCCATTTTCATCGACTAACAGTCCAACAGTTGAAGTAACTACTTTTTTCTTTCTGATATAACTATAGAATTCTTTCGGGTTTGTTTTACTTTAATTCGCAACATGTAACTCCAGGGTCTTTTTACTTTGCTTAATTAACTTTTTGGCTTTGCGTCGTAGCTCTACAAATTTCACCCATTCTTCGTCATTTTGTGAGGATTTTAATCTATCATTAGCAAATATTTTAGCAAGCAGACAGTCTGAAATATCTTTATTCCACCATTTGGGCTTATCATTATGGCCTGGACGCCGTATTTTCGATGGTATGCAGTCTTGTACTGCCTTAAGGTAAGTGGTTGTGAAACACTCCCAAGATGTATTTTGTCGTTATTGTTAGTCAGAAAGCTCCAGTCAGTTTCTTTAAGCTTTGATTTAAGTTTATGAAAATGTGCTTTCTTGAAATTAGGGACTTTCTCAATGCTGCTATTTGATTTGTTACTAGTAAACTTTAAAGTGAAAGTTATCGTACGATGGTCGCTGTTACTGAATTCATCACCAACATTCAAATTCTCTATTAATTCTTCTTTTGTTGCGAGTACAAGGTCAAGCACATTATTACCACGGGTCGGAGATTGTACAAATTGAAAAAGTGAACTCTCTTGCAAGTTAGCATAGAGGTCGTGTCCAGAGTGTGAAGTAAGAATATCGCCCCATTTAGTCACGGGTAAGTTGAAATCGCCAAGAATTACGGTATCTTGTATGTTAGTTATTTCTGCAATTTGTTCATAAATTTCACTGTCAGTTTGCACTGAATGAGCTGGGGGTCTGTATAATAAAGCTTGTGTTATTTTAGTTCCTCGTTTATTATTTAATAGTACGTAAGATATGTCTATATTCGCAATTTGAGGTTTTGACATTAAGACGGGATTAAGACTTTCCTTTATAAAAAACAGAACTCCTCCTCCATTTCTATTGATCAGACTTTTCTCAAACATTGTATAACCAGGAAGCGTATATTCGGCTAAAAAGTCTCTGTCTTCAGTATTTAACCAAGATTCTGTAATGCCGATTATATCATAATGTTCTGTAAACACGATTTCGTCTAGATCTGAAAATTTATTGCGTATGCTACGATCATTTACATAAAACACCTTAAGAGTATTAGAGTTGGATGTTACTGATTGTGCATTGTCTGAATTTTCAGTTCGTATTTGGCTTATACTACCCTGTCTGGATACCCCCGGTTGACCCCGTTTTTTGAACGGAAATCCTTGACTGCATCGTTCAGCAGACGACCAAGACGTGCAGCTCCTACTTCATTGAGATGTACACCATCTCCTGAAAACAAAGATTTATCATAGTAAAAATGATCCCACGTGTCGACAAAGCCGATGTCCTCCTCCTTGCAGAGTTTGGCTAGTCGGCGATTTGTACTGGTAGCTATGTAGTAGAATCGGTTTTCTACATCAATCCGGGGAACAATTCCTGAAATTAAGATTCTATTAGATTTTTCCTTGAAGGGCCTGATCAGCCGCCGGTACTTGCAAAGTAGTTCCTCTGACCGCGTCCGTTGGACATCGTTAGATCCAACATGGATGACCTACGTGGTGCTTGCGGGGGCGAGCCTGGAAACCTCTTCCACAGCCGCAACAATGTCGTCCACGCCGCCACCTGGAATACAGAATCGCTTTCTGGTCCAGGGTGCCCTGGCGCAGAACTCGGTTAGTTGGCCACGGACCATGGAGTCGCCCACAAGCCGAACTTCTTCCGTTTCCTCTTCCTCGTCAATAGCCAGAATTTTGAAGCGGTTTTGGCATGTTGTCGGGATGACCTTCCTGGTACTGGTACTGGGATGCACATTGTTTCTCACTAACTGAAAGTTGTCCTGGGGGGGGGGAGTGAGAGTAGAGTCATTATTATTTTCTGCAACATCTAAGGTAGCTGCTGGTGTGGGTACCGGTACCGGTACTGTATGCACTGGAATGGCAGTTGACATCGTAGTGGTTTCTTGGGCCGAGGGCACTCCTACGTTGAGTGTGGCAAATTCTTGAAGGGATTCAAGCTTCGTAGTCAGGGCATCGATCTTGCGGTGAGCTGCATTAAATTCATCCGCAATCTTCTCTCGGTGGCAAAATCTACAAATTTAGACATCAGTATCAACAAACATGGTAGGGCCAAATTTACCGGAACAACTCGTGCAGGCTTGTTGCGGCGCCATGACGATATAATCACAAAATGGTACAATTAAAGCCTGAAAATCACAAAAAATGTATGTTAGCAATGTGATACAATTAATTCCTGAAAATCACACAAAATGTTGTTAGCAATATGATAAAATTAATATGCCTGTAAATCACAAAAAATATGTTAGCAATAGAACACAATTTATGCCTGAAAATAAAAAAAAAATTATGTTAGCAGTATGACACAGTTAAAGCCTGAAAATCACAAATGGACTAGAAATTTGTTACAAAATTTACTGGAAAAAAAACAAAAAGTGGGAGAGGGTTAATGTAGCCTAATGAGAAAACTGGAAAACAGTATACAGTACAGTAACAAACAATATTTGTTAGCAATATGTACAATTAATGCCTGTAAATCACAAAAAGAATATGTTAATCACACAAGAATATTATGCCTGTAAATCACAAAAAATATGTTAGGTGGGAGGACTTACAGGATTGACCACTCAACTTAGGGTCCGTCCGACTCCGATGCCTTCTATGTATCTGTTTAGCACTATTTGTCTACAGTGGTGTGCGGCTAGTCCATCCACTAACCTGCTTTACCCTTAGGTAAGCATTACAGATTTGTATTAGGTTTACTACCCTAGACAGGTTGCCGACCAAGGCTACCGAGTCCCATCCCCCCAGATTTGTATAAGGTCATCTCCCCTAGATGGGTTGCCGACCAAAGGCTAACGAATCCCATCCATCCCCCATATTTCTTCACTTCTTATTTTTGTGTTCCTCTGTCCTAACCATGTATGTACGTTTCTCGTTCTCTGCCTTCCAAATGTGTTAAGGGAGATGGTTGCTTTCTCTGAACTCTTTTCTCCCTCATGTTTACCCAATTAGTTTTAACATTATTAGATGTTTTTTCTCTTTACTTTGGCGATGTTAAGACCTTTCACCCCATTTCTTTGTCAATATTTGGACCTTTTTTGTTATTTAGGTATCGATTTTTTCCCTGACGAGCGATGTCGAGGCTGTAAATAAAGGAGGATCCAGCTTTTGGCCGGAACATTTTTCTACCGAAAAAATGTATACATTTATCTCGAAAGTGGGTCTAGGGGTGTATATATTAGATTGATGGAGATCTAGCGAGGAAACTAGAAAACATATATATAAATAGACCAAAAAACAACAACCATCCCCCTCCCTCTTATTGTGAATAGTGTTAAATCCCTATATTAACCCCTTCTGTACCGGCTGTATTTCTATTCTGTATTTGACTTCAGCTATATTTAGACGATATTATTAAGCTTAGGAAGGATATATGGTAGCTAAAGGGATTAATTGAGATAGTGTGCAGCTTATAAATGGGTAGAGTTCCTACCCAAGCTTAATAAAGTCGTCTAATCATTGACATACTATAATAAAAAGGATGGTACTAAATGGGTTAAGCACCTTGGTTAGATTCTCCGCCTCTTCTTCCGAGTTGCGTCTTATGTAATAAATTCTTTGTCTTATACGAGTACTGTATAGTCGGCCTAATAACTGATGTATTGGCACCAATTATGTTTTGATCAATATTTTTTATTAGCAATATTTACATACGATGTTTTTTCTTTTTGAGTGAGATATACCAACATGTTCCTACACTTACCCACCTTATTCAACATCTGACAGGCATTAATACAGCACAGAGCGTGACAAACGTAAGGACAACTGAGACATGACCTATTAGCGCCACTGTACCATATTTCTTTTCGATCTTACTTCCTATAATCCCATAGGACACATCTCTGATTAGATATGCTTTGATTTATTACTTTAAGGGTTTTGCCAACTGTAGCCCTCCTAAACAAACTATTATAGATATAGAGTGCTTATTGTTCGAGGCCAATGAGTTTCGAATGATTGTACTGCTTACTATTTGATATAGTAGTTTACAATGCGAGTCAAGCTCCGGCTGCCAAATAGGTATTCCTTCTCTTTCCCTCTTCTCTCAATTACTTTGGTTTAGAATGATTTTGTAATTTGTCTAAATTCTTTAATATCTTAAATTCCTTTGCCGGAACCTTAATTACAAATTTGTATACATTTTCCTTCCATCTCACCCTTGAAATTAACTGTGTAGTATGTATATAATTAGATTATCAAACTGAATATATATACAGTATATATATATATATATATATATATATATACTGTATATATTTTTGATTTTCGGTTAATTTGTACCCAATTTTGTCCAGGTCTCTGCGTCCCTCATAAGGTAAATACCTGCTGGACCTACCGCAGAGGGTACCCTGACGTCTTTCAATCTCTGCCCAGCCATATAATAATTATGTGGTGCCCGAATGATCAGGTCCTAACCCACACGTGCCCATAGTCATTCATTTGTCAATAATGAGACTGTTTACCTTTGTTTACACTGCTACTTTGCAGTTGCTTAGAGTGTGCTAGGGAGGGTTTTCTGTTTTTGTACATTGTATATATATGCTATATCTTGGCTGCAATAAGTCCTTCACATTTGTTTGTTCTGTTCTTATGAGGTTGTTTTATTATTCACTAATAGTCGGAAATAAATGTTTACCTCTAAGCTATTGTACGAGGCCCTGTCCAAGAGGTCCTGTCTAAGACAAAAACAACACAATACATATAAATGAAACAATACAGAAATACAAAAATACAAATATAAACACATATATAAAACGTGTTTAGATGTAAGTTCAATGACAAATATGTTGTCATTAATTTTAAAGGTTGCGTGAAGTGGCCTCAAGGTGAGCCTAAAGTGTCATGTCTTAACAATATATAAGTTGCTTCGATATGTGGGTTCATATTCCAGTCGGCTCTGTAAATGTTCAATGTTTATCCATATTACTCTAATATATCAACTCGTTGCCATAACAAAAGACAATATAGAAAGACAAAGAGTAACTATGGGGATAAACGTAAATTATTATAGCCCACATATGTTTTTTTTTTTCCACCAACCAACTTCACCTCTAAACATAATTAATGAAATCAACAAATACATGTGGCACTCCAAGGACTCGAACCAAGGATACTCAAATCGAAGTGCCGCGCACTTCATAGTTTTATCCAGCAAATATGAATTGAAACCTTTATTTCGGTCGTTATTAAAACTGCCAAGTTCAAATTATTATCATCAATCTTTACAAATGCAGCTTGAAATTGCAAAAGAGGTTTGTCATTCACTTTTGCAAGGGTCAGTATATTTAGTGTTTCAGTTCACTGAAGTGCAAATGGTGACATTTCTATCCATAATATCTTTACGTTTTCCTAATTTGAATCCAAAGTCTCAACTATGAAGTATGGCGTCAAATGTATATTGTATTATCCACAGAAAACTGTGAGTTTATTATGTTTGGGTTTATGGTTTTGGCGCTCAAATTACACAGAACCTACTGTGGGTTACATCTATATGCCTACCCTATTTCAGCTCAATACCGTGTCATACCCAGAAACAAAAAATAGATATACAAATACAAAAAAAATATATATATATATATATATATATATGTATATATATATATACAGTATATATTAAAAAATATATAAAAGAGAGAGAGAGAGAGAGAGAGAGAGAGAGAGAGAGAGAGAGAGAGAGAGAGATAACTCATCCATAGTGAACCTCTCATGATCAAGAAATATAAAAGGAGGCAGGAAAAAGAAGAGGAACAAAAACAACATAAACAAGTCAAACACTCCTTCTATCTATCTATTGCCTGACGCCGTGATCCCCGAAGGGGTGGCCACGAACGAACCGCCCCCATGCACCTCTGTCCCCAGTCAGTCGACGTCCCTCCCCCCAACCAGCACCGCCTTCGTTCATGTACTTCCTCACTCCATCCTTCCACCTCATATTCGGTCTACCTCTCCCCCTCTGTCCCTCCACCTCGCTCTCGTACACCCTCTTAGTCATTCTCTCGCTTTCCATACGTTCCATATGGCCGAACCATCTCAAGTTGTTCCTTTTCACACTTTCCAGCACATCTACCTCCACAGCACACCTCCTTCTTACTTCCTCATTAGTCTGTCTATCCCTCCATGTAACTCCGCACGCACTCCTTAAGTAATTCATTTCCACTGCTCTCACTCTTGGTCTGAGTCTCTCAACCAACGTCCATGCTTCGCTTCCGTAAGTCAGTGTCGGGATTACCACACTGTCATGCAAGGACTTCTTCACTTCCATACTGACCACCCTATTTCTTGTTACTGCTTTTAGCGTTCCTACAACCCTCTTCCCCTGTTGTACCCTCTCCCGCACCTCTTCATCCATAGTCCCATCTTTACTCAACACACTGCCCAGATACTTAAAAGAGTTGACGATCTCCATAGCCTGACCATTCAGCTTCACCTCACACTCTGTGACTTCACCCCTTTCGAAGACCATAACCTTGCTCTTCCCCGTATTTACCTTCAAATTCCGTTTTTCGCACACTGTTCCAAACTCATTTACCAGACCCTGCAACTCCCATTCATTATCACTCATCAGAACTGTATCATCCGCAAACAGCAGTATAGGTAGCTTCCACTCAATTCCCTCCCTTTTCAGCGATACACCAACATCCACTGCTCTTGATAGTATTTCTTTCATAACTCCATCCATATATACAGTAAACAACCACGGGGACATCACACACCCCTGTTTCAAACCAACATTCAGGTCAAAGAACTCGCTCTGCTCACTCTCCACACGTACTGCCGCCTTTGCACCCTCATACATGCTCTTCACTGCTTTCAGCAACTTGCCCTCTACTCCGTATATTCTAAGTACTTTCCACAAACCTTCTCTATCCACTCTGTCATAGGCCTTCTCCAAGTCCATAAAGGCAACATACACCTTTTGTTTCTTCTCCAGATACTTCTCCACAACACAATTCAGGGTAAAAAATCTGATCTACACATCCTCTTCCCTTCCTAAAACCTCCCTGCTCGTCGCCTATCCATTTCTCCATTCTCACTCTCACTCTCTCAATCACTACCCTACTGTATACCTTCCCTACTACGCTTAGAAGACATATTCCTCGGTGGTTACCACACACTCCTCTTTCCCCTTTGCCCTTATATAGGGGGACTATTATGCCAGTCTTCCAGTCATCGGGTGCACTCCCCTTCTCCCATGCTAGTTTGCACATTTTCCATACCCATTCTATCACTATCTCACCACCATACCTCAACATTTCCCCACACACTCCATCTGTTCCTGGTGCTTTCCCCAACTTCACTCTTTTCATGGCTTCCCACACTTCTGACCTCCTGATCCCCACCTCCTCCTCCACTACTTCTCTTCTTCTCCCTCCCATACCATATCCAGCTATGTTTGCTGGCTCTTCATTCCTTTCATTTAGCAACTCACTGAAGTACTCCCTCCATCTTTCGACTCTCTCTTGCTTCTCGGCTAGCATTCTCCCATTCTTATCTTTCACACCCTTACTGTTTCCCTTGCTACCTTCCCTAACTTTCTTGACTTCTTTCCAGAACAGTTTCTTACTCTCCCTCCATTTTACACTCAGATTCCTTCCAAATTCCTCATCTACTCTTCTCTTACTTTCCTTCACTACTCTCTTCACCACCCTCTTACTCTCCACATACCTCGCTCGTTTCTGTCTCTCGGAATCTTCATTCCCTCTACTACCCAACCACTCTCTATATGCTTTCTTCTTTTCTTCCACAGCTATTCTTACCTCTTCTGTCCACCATGCTGTACCTTTCACTCCCTCCCTCTTCTCCTCACTCCACACACCTCCTCACATGCTGCACAGATCTCATCCTTAAACACCTTGCTCATCTCCTCCACTTCCTCCATAACTTCCAGGTCGAACCCCCTAGTCGTCTTTCCACTGCTCTCCTGTACTCCTCCCTGATTTCCTCCTCCTGCAACCTCTCCACCCTCCTCACCATTCCACCCTCCTCTCGCCTCCCTCCCGCTCTCCTCACCCACTTCTTTTGTATCCTAACCTTAGCTACCACTACATAATTATCAGACAGACCCCCTCCAATACCCCTATACACCCTAGCATCCATCACAGATTTCTTCATTCGTTCATCCACACATACATAATCAATCAATGACTTTCGTTCCACCACTGTCTTATCCTTCATCGTCAACATCCGTTTCCACGTGTACCTGTGGATCATTCTGTGTCGGAAGAAGGTGTTGGCTATCCACAGCCTCCTCCCCACACATACGTCCACAAGTGCACTACCATTCCCATTCACCTCTGATGGTACCCCCCACCCTCCCACCACTCCCTCAACTTTCCTATCACCCACTCCTCAAACACTCCTTAAGCTTTGTTTATAAACAAGCGGGCAACACATGTCAGATGGATAACTGGTTATTGAAATATTGTAATATAATTCGATGCGAGATAATATTCTTAACAATGTATATTTAAATGCTCGTAAACATAAGGACGACGAAGATTGTTCATAGTAAAACAGTGGGAGTTTGTTGTAACTATTACCTGACCCCGAGTAGAAAAATATATAAATGCATAAATAAAAACTCGCAAAGTAGCTACCATATTAATTATGCCTAAGCAATTACTGTGTAGTAATTCAAATGTTTATAAGTAAGCCCAGCCTTATATATGGCTTTCTAATACAATTTAGTCTTATACTTAATGCCTTTCTAGTTTATCAATGATTTCCTTAAGGTTTAAAATAAGCTTACTAAGATCAATTATTATTTATGTAACGACATTGGCGTTTGCCAACCATAACTCGTTCGACTATATTGATGTTCGAAGTGATAATACATATTAACTGTGTTTATCAGCACACGCTAAATAGCCATCTTCCCGTCTTGATTCATGAGCAGCTTCAATGATTTTGTAGCAAATGTACTGTTAATTAAGCAACTTTGACATTAGCATGATATAGTCTATCTGTCTATCTATCTATCTATTGCCTGACGCCGTGATCCCCGAAGGGGTGGCCACGAACGAACCGCCCCCATGCACCTCTGTCCCCAGTCAGTCGACGCCCCTCCCCCCAACCAGCACCGCCTTCGTTCATGTACTTCCTCACTCCATCCTTCTACCTCTCATTCGGTCTACCTCTCCCTCTCTGTCCCTCCACCTCGCTCTCGTACACCCTCTTAGTCATTCTCTCGCTTTCCATACGTTCCATATGGCCGGCCGAACCATCTCAAGTTGTTCCTTTTCACACTTTCCAGCACATCTACCTCCACACCACACCTCCTTCTTACTTCCTCATGTTACGACTGAGGTTTAAATATATCAGGGTTCTTATTCATTGGACTAGTAATGGCATAAATGCTACAACGGAAAGCGCTAGATCCAACCTCTGATGTATATTCCCAGTGAACAAAGAACACAAATACTCTCCAGAGTTCTATATGCAATAATAGGTTATTAAACTCTCAATAAATGTGCGTCTACTCTAGGCTTAAAGTTATGTGAAAACAGCCTATTACTACCTATAACCGAAGGTGCTTGGTTATGGTATGCAAAGTAAGGTGGTAAGAGAAGTTACAGCTTACGTTACTTTAATCAATAAATGTCAGGCACTCCTGCATGAAAGAAAGTGCACTAAAGTCCTTCAACACCAACAAGGAATCTTCTTTAAATGTTAGATACTATCAAGATGCTCGAATCGGAAATGGAACCCAAAAAGGCAGGCAGCGGAACAATGCTCGTGCAGGCTATGCACACCAAAAGGCAGGAGATATAATGCAGTTGGAGCCAAGAATATCCTAAACGCCACAACAATAATAATAATCGCCACGACAATGCAGTATCCCTATCAACAAAAAGAGCCTAAGTCGTTTGTGTCTCAATACTTCAAACTAGGCTGCGAAATGCTTGTGTAATCATAAACGGGTATGCATAAAAAGAGTAATTGGTTTAATATACTTAATGTCTACTGTGACTAATAAAGTCTAGCTAGAGTCAATGATATGAGATGCTGGTGCGCATGGCATGCCGCATAGCCTAGTGCAAATCTCAAGTCTGTGCGTCAAATATTACGTTATAATAAATGGTAGCTCTCTTGAGAAACCTTAATACCGAAGTATTAAGCATTCTTCTGGCGTACCTCAAAGACAAACAATGAGCTTAGAACAGTGCAGAATGGTATAGGCAAAAAGCCCTCATTCGTGCATGCTCTACTCTCAATGACACACAGACTAGAATTTACCCAATCAACTCCAGTTCTCAGGTATGTCGTGCAGCTTTTAACTAAAGCCAGCACCCATTGGAAACAATACCTTATAGTATCAGACTCCTAGTCTAGCATTATCTAATCCAGCAGAACACTAATATTTATAGGAAGCGGTACTGAACAATATGAATGCCAACCAATGCTTCGTGATCAACTTATCTTAACAACTAACATACATGGGTTATATCAGACCTTAACGCACAATACAACTGGCCAGCATTAAGCTGATTATGCAGAGTTAACCAGAGGGGGTATAATATTAATAAAAGGTGGTGAAGGATATGGAAAATGAGAGAGATAGGCAGAGGAAAAGGTTCTCAGGTGCAGCAAGGAGACAGGTATCAAAGGGATAAGAGGGATGCATTCTAGAAACCAGATCTGAGGGAGAGAGTGGCGAGGAAGCTGTATATATACTAGCACTAGCTCGAACCACGTAGAAAAGCGGTAACAAGTCCTCTAGCCAATGCTAAAGAAGCTAGCCAAACATGACGTCACCAAGCATGGTAAAAAACTCCTTCAACGAATCCCCACGAGGCCAGCCAGCTATGACGTCATCGAGTATAGCAAAACACTGCGCGCCTCCCCACACTCTGGTCTACTCTCTCTCTCTCTCTCTCAAATCCTATCATTACTACTTAATGATTAAACATATACTTTGCAATTAAATATATAAAGCCTTGACATGGGTGAAAACAAAGAGACTTTCTGGACTGCCCATGACACGAGCTTTCATATGAAATAAAGCACACAACAATACACCAACTGTAGCCACATTCACTGCCCTGGCGATCCTAGCGAGTCACTGTAGGACAAGCCATGCGGTTCTAACGGAGTGGTGAACGTCACACCCCCCCTCAAGATTTTTCTCAGAGGCCCAAGGCTCACAAAAATCTGATTGTTAGAACCCATGCTATATCTCTACTTCCCATCACCCAGCGGCAGTAAAATATCTGGCACAGTTCTCAACAAAACATTTTACAAAATTATAACCTTCCCCAACACAATAGGTTAAATCATATGTAGTTATGCTCCTCAAGAGCGAGCTTCTCTAGCCCAGCATTCTGAGAGGAGTGCAACTCAGAATTACTGCTATAACATACTGAACAAATTCAACTATCAAAGAAAGAGTTTTTATTTGATTTTTATGTTTTTAATTTGTTTATTTCGGCTGCACTATAGGGGCAAGCCTAGTTTTTTCTTCTATACCAAACGCTCAACTCCTGCTTTACGACCCAATATGCTGGGCTACAACCGCGAGCCAACAAGCACCAAACGCAAAATACTATTCAAACTAAAGCAGGAGGCTACCCGTGTGTCAATCTACCCAAAATCATATACCCTTGAAAGACAATCTGCAACCACGTTGTCACAACCGGCAATATGGCGTATGTCCAGGTTATATACCAATAACCTTAGTGACCACCTGGTCAGATTCATATTCCGATTGTGAAACTGGTCCAAGAACTTGAGAGGGTGATGATCTGTGTAAACTACAACGACCGGACCATAGGCTGGAACATAGACCTCGAAATGCCCAAGCACAACAGCCAGTAGCTCCTTCTCGACAACAGAGCAGCTCCCCTGGGCTGAATTGAACTTCTCCGAGCAGAAACTAACAGGATGTTCCAGCCCATCATCGTCCTTTTTCATAAGGATGGCACCAGCCCCCACACCACTAGCACCCGCTGCCAGCTGGAAAGGCAGGCCAAAGTCAGGGGCCCCGAGGATCGGGTGAGTGCACAACAGGTGCTTCACCACTCCAAACGCCCTCTCACACTCAGGCGCCCATTCGACTTTCATATCCTTCCAGTTATCCTCCACCTGAGCTTGACTGTCCCGTTCTCCTTCTCCACCTTGACTGCTAAACGTCATCACAGGCACAGTGAGAGGCTCAGGGGGGTGCCTCACATACTCCTTCATGAGATTAACGTGACATAACTGATTGCGCTTCCGTCTGTCAGGAGTGGCTACCAAGTAATCCAGGTCCGATAGCTTCTTCACCACCCTATAAGGACCAGTGTACTTCGCAGATAAGGGGTGACCTACAAGGGGCAGTAGAATCAACACCTCCTGACCCATGCGAAACTCCCTGAGTTTAACCTTGAGGTCGTACCTGTCCTTCATGAGGGCCTGAGAGCTAGTCGAATTACGGCCAGCCAACTCCAGACTACGCAACATCCGTTCTCGACTGTCGAGGACACACTTGAGCATAGAACAAAGTTTTTCTGCGCCCTCCCATACTTCTTTAACCATATGGAGAGGCCCTCTGACACGGTGTCCAAAGACGAGCTTATTAGGGCTGAATCCCAAACTTTCCCCAGGTACCTCCCGCACAGCAAAGAAAACATATGGCAGGCCAAGATCCCAACCTTTCCCACTCTCAAAGCAACAACAACGAAGCACAGATTTCAAGGCTGAGTGCCATCGCTCTAACACACCCTGGCTCTCCGGATGATACGCAGATGACACAACCGTAACAATCCCATGCTGCTGCATCGCTTGAACAAAGAGGTTAGAATTGAAGTTGGATCCTTGGTCTGACTGAATCTCCCGCGGGTAACCATGCTGGGAAAAATACCCTAGCAAGTTTCGGACCACCGTCTTCGCTGACCCATTTCTCATAGGGTACGCGTCAGGGTACCTTGTTGCTACATCTCCCGACTGTGCATCACTGTCCTCCTCCAACTCGACAGCACCAGTACCACATTCAAGAACCTCCGGGTCTTCTAATTGCAATTTACGAATGTCTGAAGGAGCAAGCTTATCTAAGTGTTTGCGAAACAACTCATGCCCCCCTCCTACATTCAATTTAGCCTCCCGTTTCTCTCTCTCTGTGTATCGTTGCTGTCTCTTCGTCTTTTTAAGCCCATCCTCTGTCTTCTCAGTAACAGTTAATGGGTCTTCTCCAGACTCGAAAATTGGTCCTAATAATGAGTCCCCGAGAATGTCCGTTGATACTAAACTCTCAACCGCATCAACTTCCAACCCCTTCTCGGTACCTTTCCTCCGCTTGTCTAAAGACTGTTGACCAGAATGTGACTCCCTGGATGCAAAAGATCTAGTGACAACACACGCCATAGGTTGCACCGGACACTTCTCAACCCACTCCTGCTCCTCCCTACTCACGTCGGCCGGCTTCTCAGCAACGACTAAGGGTGGAGCCTCAGAAGTAGGCCCCGCAAAGTCGTTGCCGAGAAGGAGGTCGACGCCCCCAACAGGTAACTTCTCCACAATTCCTACATCCAGGTCACGAGTCACACCATCAACTTCCATCTTCATTCTTACAAGCGGGTATGACCTTGTTGCATTAACCCCCTGAACCACAACCACCCGTGCCGTATTTACAGGTTTACCAGTGAAATTCCTCAACAATGTTTGCGATGCCCCAGTGTCACACAAAATTCTCACCTCATGTCTTCTACCCCCCCACTCCACACAACCGAGTCCCCTGTGGTCACTAAAGGCATCACGGACAGGGAATAAGCCTTCCGGATCCTTCTGCACTGGCAGTGTATTTACCTCGGAAGAATTGACTCTAACAAACTCCGATGTCCTCTTGAACACTCCAATGCCGCGAGCAAAAGACACGGCTGCCGGAAGAGGTAGACTAGGGCACTCATTTGCCTTATGACCCTCCTGGTGGCACTTAAAACACATAAATTTCGGTTTCGGCTTATACTGTGATGTAAAAAGCCCCTGACTCTTCTCATACGGCGTGGTGTTAGGTTTGGATTCAGTTTTAGTTTCATTGCTCTTTTGTTTAAATGTGTCATTGCTACGGGGAGGGGGAGATAACGGTCCCTAACACTTGCATCGTACTTCTGTGAGGACCCGCAACCCCGAATCAACGACAGCCGTCGATCATCCATTTCTGCTGCTTCGACTAGAGTTCTTGGTTTTTTTTCCTTTAAGTTCAAAGTTAGATCACTGCCCGTGATCTTAAAGAACTGCTCCAACATCATCAACTGCTTAACTCCATCAAATGTTGTTACCTTCTCAGATCGGAGCCAGTTCCCCATAGCATCGGACAAGTCCCAGGCGTGTTCCAAAAAGGTGCTATCTCTTCCCTTAGTTACACCCCGGAACTTCAAACGGTACGTTTCTGGTTGCAGTTCGTAAGCCCTCAGGACAGCCTCCTTGAGATCCTCATACACAATACATGACTCCAAAGGTAACGCATCGTAGGCTTTAAGACCCTTGCCTATTAATCTAGAGGATACAAGTGCTGCCCATTTATTCTCTGGCCACTGGTGTTCGTGGCACTTCTTCTCAAAGCGTGCGAAAAATTCTGTTACTCCACTCTCATCAAACACCGGAACCAGTTTCAATAAGTGCGAGAGAGATTGATCATGAGCACGGTTACCAGCCCCAAGTTGCTGTCCCGTTGTCTCTACTCGCGACTTCTCTACGTCCATGTCGGCACAGTACCTAGTCGACTCTAAATCAGCTTGGATTTTTGCTAGCTTGGCTCTCTCTTCTATCTTGGCTAATTCTAATTGCTGCTGAAGCTCACATGCCCTTTGTTGCTCTACAGATACCCTGATAGCCTTTCTCTCTTCGATCTTAGCTAATACGAGCCGAAACAATAATTCTGGAGGTAACCCTTGAGGAGGTGAAGGTGCTACAATGTTTGAAATTACCGGTGGTCCCCCCAGGGGCAACCCACCCTGCCAGTCACCACCCAACTGTGGAAGCGTACCCGGGGTCGGCAAATCACTGGGATGGCTGGGAGTCGAGTGTAGGGGAAGCATGGCCGAAGGGCTCTGAGCACTCAACTCATCTCGCTCACCAGTCACCCTGCTCAGTACACACGTTATCAAGTTATCCCTGGTCATGCTGCTAGTACCCGCATGACCGATAGCTGTGGCCAGGCATTGAAGACCGTACCGATCCATACCCTCCAACCGCTCGGCAGTAACAGGCCATGGCAAAAATATCCTAGCATCCTCCTCACAGTTCACCTGATTAACCCTTTCATCATACTGCTGTTCCTCAGTTTCGACATTACGTACTGTGTCTCCATCCTCCTCTGATCCGGTATAAGACATGATGCTCACAAAAATTTCCCACCTCAATATTCAGAAAAGAAGCACCCCAAACTCTTATACCTCAATATACACACAAATTCTCGGAAATACTCAAGGGCTATACTATGTTGCAAAAAAAAAAAAATCTTGCTGATGCCCGCAAAATATTCCCCAAAACAACAAATGTTCCCTGCTAATAAATGTAGGTTCACCAAATCCTAGGTAAGGTCGCCATTTGTTACGACTGAGGTTTAAATATATCAGGGTTCTTATTCATTGGACTAGTAATGGCATAAATGCTACAACGGAAAGCGCTAGATCCAACCTCTGATGTATATTCCCAGTGAACAAAGAACACAAATACTCTCCAGAGTTCTATATGCAATAATAGGTTATTAAACTCTCAATAAATGTGTGTCTACTCTAGGCTTAAAGTTATGTGAAAACAGCCTATTACTACCTATAATCGAAGGTGCTTGGTTATGGTATGCAAAGTAAGGTGGTAAGAGAAGTTACAGCTTACGTTACTTTAATCAATAAATGTCAGGCACTCCTGCACGAAAGAAAGTGCACTAAAGTCCTTCAACACCAACAAGGAATCTTCTTTAAATGTTAGATGCTATCAAGATGCTCGAATCGGAAATGGAACCCAAAAAGGCAGGCAGCGGAACAATGCTCGTGCAGGCTATGCACACCAAAAGGCAGGAGATATAATGCAGTCGGAGCCAAGAATATCCTAAACGCCACAATAATAATAATAATCGCCACGACAATGCAGTATCCCTATCAACAAAAAGAGCCTAAGTCGTTTGTGTCTCAATACATCAAACTAGGCTGCGAAATGCTTGTGTAATCATAAACGGGTATGCATAAAAAGAGTAATTGGTTTAATATACTTAATGTCTACTGTGACTGATAAAGTCTAGCTAGAGTCAATGATACGAGATGCTGGTGCGCATGGCATGCCGCATAGCCTAGTGCAAATCTCAAGTCTGTGCGTCAAATATTACGTTATAATAAAGGGTAGCTCTCTTGAGAAACCTTAATACCGAAGTATTAAGCGTTCTCCTGGCGTACCTCAAAGACAAACAACGAGCTTAGAACAGTGCAGAATGGTATAGGCAAAAAGCCCTCATTCGTGCATGCCCTACTCTCAATGGCACACAGACTAGAATTTACCCAATCAACTCCAGTTCTCAGGTATGTCGTGCAGCTTTTAACTAAAGCCAGCACCCATCGGAAACAATACCTTATAGTATCAGACTCCTAGTCTAGCATTATCTAATCCAGCAGAAACTAATAATTATAGGAAGCGGTACTGAACAATATGAATGCCAACCAATGCTTCGTGATCAACTTATCTTAACAACTAACATACATGGGTTATATCAGACCTTAACGCACAATACAACTGGCCAGCATGAAGCTGATTATGCAGAGTTAACCAGAGGGGGTATAATATTAATAAAAGGTGGTGAAAGATATGGAAAATGAGAGAGATAGGCAGAGGAAAAGGTTCTCAGGTGCAGGGAGGGGGACAGGTATCAAAGAGATAAGAGGGATGCGTTCTAGAAACCAGATCTGAGGGAGACAGTGGCGAGGAAGCTGAATATATACTAGCACTAGCTCGACCCGCGTAGAAAAACGGTAACAAGTCCTCTAGCCAATGCTAAAGAAGCTAGCCAAACATGACGTCACCAAGCATGGTAAAAAACTCCTTCAACGAATCCCCACGAGGCCAGCCAGCTATGACGTCATCGAGTATAGCAAAACACTGCGCGCCTCCCCACACTCTGTTCTACTCTCTCTCTCTCTCTCTCTCAAATCCTATCATTACTACTTAATGATAAAACATATACTTTGCAATTAAATATATAAAGCCTTGACATGGGTGAAAACAAAGAGCCTTTCTGGACTGCCCATGACACAAGCTTTCATATGAAATAAAGCACACAACAATACACCAACTGTAGCCACATCCACTGCCCTGGCGATCCTAGCGAGTCACTGTAGGACAAGCCATGCGGTTCTAACGGAGTGGTTAACGTCACACTCATTAGTCTGTCTATCCCTCCATGTAACTCCTCACGCACTCCTTAAGTAATTCATTTCCACTGCTCTCACTCTTGGTCTGAGTCTCTCAACCAACGTCCATGCTTCGCTTCCGTAAGTCAGTGTCGGGATTATCACACTGTCATGCAAGGACTTCTTCACTTCCATACTGACCACCCTATTTCTTGTTACTGCTTTTAGCGTTCCTACAACCCTCTTCCCCTGTTGTCCACTCTCCCGCACTTCATCCATAGTCCCATCTTTACTCAACACACTGCCCAGATACTTAAAAGAGTTGACGATCTCCATAGCCTGACCGTTCAGCTTCACCTCACACTCTGTGACTTCACCCCTTTCGAAGACCATAACCTTGCTCTTCTCCGCATTTACCTTCAAATTACGTTTTTCGCACACTGTTCCAAACTCATTTACCAGACCCTGCAACTCCCATTCATTATCACTCATCAGAACTGTATCATCCGCAAACAGCAGTATAGGTAGCTTCTACTCAATTCCCTCCCTTTTCAGCAATACACCAACATCCACTGCTCTTGATAGTATTTCTTTCATGACTCCATCTATATATACAGTAAACAACCACGGGGACATCACACACCCCTGTTTCAAACCAACATTCAGGTTAAAGAACTCGCTCTGCTCACTCTCCACACGTACTGCCGCCTTTGTACCCTCATACATGCTCTTCACTGCTTTCAGTAACTTGCCCTCTACTCCGTATATTCTAAGTACTTTCCACAAACCTTCTCTATCCACTCTGTCATAGGCCTTTTCCAAGTCCATAAAGGCAACATACACCTTTTGTTTCTTCTCCAGATATTTCTCCACAACTCAATTCAGGGTAAAAATCTGATCTACACATCCTCTTCCCTTCCTAAAACCTCCCTGCTCGTCGCCTATCCATTTCTCCGTTCTCACTCGCACTCTCTCAATCACTACCCTACTGTATACCTTCCCTACTACGCTTAGAAGACATATTCCTCGGTGGTTACCACACACTCCTCTTTCCCCTTTGCCCTTATATAGGGGGACTATTATGCCAGTCTTCCAGTCATCAGGTGCACTCTCCTTCTCCTATGCTAGTTTGCACATTTTCCATACCCATTCTATCACTATCTCACCACCATACCTCAACATTTCGCCACACAGTGATATAAAGTGATGATATAGTGACTTAGTAATTATATGTTTTTCATCAGGTATAGACAAATCATTGGCAAAGGGTTCCAATTATCCGCTGGGTGAATAATAGTCTACGCAGTATAAAACAAGAACACGAACAGATAATATACTCATTAGGGAAAATATCTAATATGGATAAAAAACAATTTATATTGGGTGGGTTCATAACTAAGTGTAAGCCCATTTAAGGGTATTATATTGTATGCACTTTAATTACTCATTTCATAATTTCAACAACCCATCATTTGTTATTATGTGTAGAGCCAGGGCCACACAATTTGAAATCACCTTCATAATTCCGATTCAACTTTTCTAAAAAAACATATATTTTACTTAGGTGTGTATATTAGTAGCTACATCAATTTTGAATTTGAAACAACTTGAGGCTGTTTATAGGAAACCTATATATCAGTAGAACATAGGATAATCAGAATACACATTATATATTGCAATTTTATGTAGACGAATCTACATTGTGGTTACTACATTGTCAAAAATATGGGTTTAGAAAATATATGGATAAACTAATTCATTGTACTTTCAATTATGCGTCTATTAAAATATATTGCTACTAATAAATCCATCTAATAACCCGTAGAAAGGTAAATCCTTATCAATATACCCAGACCAGATGGCTAGAGTAAGATGGGAAAGAAGAGTAATTGGACAGAGGAAGAACAAGCGGAGAAGTACAGTAGAAGACTGAAAGATATCCATATCCCTTACGTTTTTACAATGCAGTTACTGAAGAATTACAGACGATCACACTGTCATTAAGAATAATCTAAATATGTAAGTTGCATACATATAAACATGCAATCCGCATTAGTCTGTTTCTCATTAATATTTACCAAGAAAGAAATGGCATGTCGTTTTCCTAAACAGCTCTTTATACCGAAACTGAAGTTCTTACGGATTGCTTCAACTTTGAAAGAATATGTATGTAGGTAGGTAGGTAGGTATCAAGTATATCTCACAAATACACTTGAGCTACTAAATGTGTACTCCCAGCCGGACTCGAACCACCGTCAGTTAGGACGATTGTTTATGCTTTAATCCACTACACCACTCGCCCTGACTGTCGGTGGTTCGAGTCCTGCTGGTAGTATATAAACGTAGGTATGTATGTATGCACTGTGCATTTGATAATATAGTAATATATACAAACCAACTAGTGCATAATGTGTGTAACCTAATCTCTTACATGCTGTCTCTGCCCGTCCAACAAGCCAACACAGTGAGTGAGTAATCTGACAGGTACGGTCGCGCTAATAAGTCATGTCCCAGCTGTCATTACGTTTGGCTTGCTCTGTGCTGTATTAATATCTGTCAGATGTTAAATAGGGTGAGTAAGTGTAAGAACATGTTTGTATATTTCACTCGATATGAAGAAATAAAGCTTAAATATTGCTGATACCAATTATTGATAAAAAACATAATTGGTGCCTAGATATGACTTATTAGCGCGACGGTACTCCAGGAGGTAATACCAAAAACTGAACAACGGAAGGAGCTGCAAATTACGGGGATTAAGGGGAGATTTACACTTGAGGATTTGTTTCTGGATCCCCTTTTCCCTCGTTTAGCCTCATTGCTTTTGGATTCTAAGACGTTCGCTCCATTAGTTTGGCAATTTTAAGAACGTTCGCCCCATTTCTGTCAAGTTTAAAACAATTCCTTTCATTTAAATGTCGATTTTGTCCTGTTGAGTGATAGCGAGCCTGTACATTGTTCTACCGAAAAAAGTGCAAATTTATCTCAAAGGAGGGTGTGGTGGGTAGTTTGTTTTAAGCTTGATGGAGAACAAAACGAATACCTTCCCTTAACCCCTTCAACACGATGACGTAATTGTCATCCTTTTTTAGCTTATAATGTACCTCTAGGACTCAAAGATGTAATTACAATACCAATAACCCCTCTAAATATCATAATTTTTCTGAAACTGCAGAGAATCGTCTACATTTAGCCAGAATCAAAAGTAAAAATACGTCATCGTGGTGAAGGGGTTAAAGCTAAAGATGAATAGAGAGAAGCTGGGAGCAAGGTGTTAAGATTGGCTGTGATTGTTATGTTAAACCAGAGGGCGTGCTATAGTACAGTAGATTAGGTACTTTTCTGATATATCCACTTTTATAATGGGTAGAGATAATGTTAACCCATTCTGTACCGGTGACGTCTTTTATATACAGTATAAGTTCAGCTACATTTACACACGTTTATGAAGCTTGGGAGGGATATATGGTGGCAAAAAGGATTAATTAAGATTGTCGGTAACCTTCTAATTGGCAGACGCCCTTCATAAGCTGAATACAATCGTCTAATATTTGCCAGAATAATATGAAAAAGACGTCGCCGGTACAGAAGGTGTTAATAATTTGTGCTAGCTTGGCAGAGTGCCAGTGGTTATTTGTCATTTGTTGATATTCTGTGATGGCGGTAGCTAGCGAGCAAGCAATATTTCAAACTAAACGATAGGCTATTGCAACGTAAAATGGTTCCAGATAAACAATACCATCATATCATGTATATATCTCAACTAACACGCTAACGCTTGTATTCCTATTTTGTGTCACTTCGTAGTGCTGTTAATGGACAATTATGATTTAAACTGCTTTAAACTTTTGACCCAACGTCCCTTGAATTTGGCTCTGTCACTCTTTTGACTTTGGGGGAGACACTCGTTACAGGTAACCTGTGTTGTATCTACTTCACACACACATAATATAAATTACGCTACCTTAAGACATGGAAGTGCTAATCCGTGTACTCTCTACATACAACATTCATTCCCACAGTATTTGTTCGGTATCGATCAGGCTCTACAAATGGAAATTAATGTTTACGAATACAATCATTAGCCCTACATGTTCTTCCTAAGCTTAATGCAGTCGTTTAACAAAATCCAAAATACAAACAAAGAATGGAGCAATGGAATCTAAAGGTATTAGTTAAGATGCGTCAAACCAGAGTGCGTATTATTTTCCAGTACTTTATTATCTTTGTTATTTTTACAGGATTCGGGATGACTTCAGTATTGTAGATCAGAGCACTATGTTAGATGAGTGACGATATAAATAAATAAATAAATAAATAAATAAATAAACAAATAAATATATATACTGTATATATATATATATATATATATATATATATATATATATATATATATATATATATATATACTGTTTATATACGAAATTGGCTACACCGTTGTTGCCCTTTGGGTATTGCAAGGTAAGTTTACCTTCATAGTTTCCTTCTTTATATTATTTATCCTTGTTTATCCTCATACAGTAACATAAATTATCAACAATCCCTTGTGTACCTCAAATCAAATTCCTGAAATAACCCATAATATATTGAAAACGAACAGAAAGTTAAATTCTCAAAATCAACCAAAACCATATCTATCCTAGCATTGCCCAACATAGTTTAACCTAACCTACGTTAACAAAGCCTAACCCAACATAGCTTATTATACAAAAATTTATAAGTTATCCCAACTTAACCCGCTGAGCCCCGGCTAGTTATAATATTTTGTTCACCCCAGTCCCAAGCCATTTTCACTTCTTTTTTTTTTTTTGGCTAAAATGGAAGACAAGGATGAGAAATGAAAAAAAAAGGAAAAAAAAATCACCTCGGACATTTTGTTTTGGGGGGGGGGGGGAGCCTCAAAAAAATTTGTTGAGCCAAAATGGAAGAGAATGGTGAGAAATGAAGACAAAAATAAAAAAATTCGGTCATTTGGGGGGCGGGGGGGGGGGGGGGTTTCAATAGTTCGTCTCCCCCGCATGACCACCCGCCCGGGAGCACTAGGGTAAAAACTGAGTATGGCATTGTACGGCATACATCCTAAGGAGTGTCTCACATAAATCTCAAGCCTCTAGCTCCCATACGACCGGAGTAATGAAGGTTCAAAGTGGCGGTGAACTAAGGGTGTAAACTATCCCCACTAAGCCCACCACCACCAGCCGCGCGGCTGTCTCGGCCCGCTCACACCTACTGGCCCGGCTCCCACACACACTACGGTACCTCCCCCTCCTATTCTCCCGCCATTTCCTACCTTACGAGCCACGTAAGTGTTTTTTATATGTCGTACGCACGTGATGCGTCGCTGGGAGTTGGTGATCAAATACTGCCGACGCAACACGTGCGACGCTGGGTCTCACCGGGTTAACCTATATTAACCAATAACAGGCGGCACACGGCTATAGTCGAGTGAAATAAATATGGCCTATATGGCGGCACCCGGCTATTGTAGAGTGCAATTTTGAGCACCTAATGTGGTCTGAGAGAGAGCGGATCTATGGGAGGAGCATAGGTTACCGCCTGACCACTTGCCACGGCCGCCGTGGACCAACTGAGATTGATTGCACCCTCCTCCACCCTCACTCACTCGCTACACAGGTAATAATGTAAGAAAATGACCGTATTTTAGCCATTTTGCCCTTCGGTTGCACGATCGTTGCAAGACAACCAGTGATCGTAGAAGGATGGTTCGGGTGTCATTGGAAAGCTCAATTTACGTTCTTTCAGGGATACATACTTGTATTACGCTCTGGGTCTTGTTTATGCATGAAAAAGAGCACGGAAACAACCCCATTTATGGCCAAAACCCCCCGCTGGGCGGTACATATAAATTACCGCCTAGGCCGCTCGTAGGGTGTTAAGAGACAGTTTTGTTTTGTTCTCTCTCTCTCTCTCTCTCTCTCTCTCTCTCTCTCCGTCGTGTACACAGCGCTGGGATAGTAGTGGTAGTGGTGCTGGGAGTTAGTTTTTATGGGGTCCAGGACAGTTAAGTTTGCAGAGATCATATTATATAGTTGGAGAAGTAGTCCCAGCCTCTTACGAAGCAACTTGGTTGAGCCCGAGAACTTTCAGTCTTCTACTGTACTTCTCACTTCTCAGCTTGTTCTTCCTCTGTCCAATTACTTTTCTTTTCTATTTTACTCCAGCCATCTGGTCTGGGGCCTCTTACGACACACAAGAAGAAGAAGAAGAAGAAGAAGAAGAAGAAGAAAACTAAGAAAAAGAAAAAACAAGAAGAAGAAGAAGACGACAACGACGACGAAGAAGATGAAGAAATATACGAGGCTGTATTATATAACTACAATATACAGTAATAGCGCAAAATATTGATAAGAGTAAATGAGCATATATCCACTTCAAACAATATTACCACTAGAGGAAAATGTTGAACTCCATGCCAGATACAAACATGTGAAAGTATTAAGGGAAGATGGGTCGTTTTTCTGAACCCCTTTCTCCCTCGTGTTTAGCCCCATTAGTTTTCAGATTTTAAGATGTTCAGCCCATTACTTAGGCGATTTTAAGACCTTTTATCCAATTTCTTTGTCGTGTCATTTAGGTGTCGATTTTTTTTCCAGGCGAGCGATAGCGAGCCTGTAACTTAGGAGGAACAGGCCTTCGGCGGGAAAATTGTTCTAACGAAAAATTTACAAGTATACATATCTTGTTGGGGGATCCTGGGGTTGTATTTTAAAGTTTGATGGAGGTATAGGGAGGAAACTAGAAACATAATAAATACATGAAAAAATCGACCCACAAACTTCCCCCCCCCCCTTAAAGCCTGTGACAGCTGGCTTCGTGTTTACTACTTCCATTAAGGCTAAGTAATGTCTAGAGGTGTAGGGAATTGACCAATGGACGTACACTTGGGTTACCCTGTTCATTATAGGTAGGCCAAAAATACCAACTCCTAGCTTCAATACCTCAATCATAGCTAGAGTAATCCAGCTAATATTTTTACCATTTGGGAAGGATCAGCCAGGGAATAGGTGTGGAAATTTACCGCTCATCTGTTCTAGCCCTTTTTTTGAATTACAGAGGTTAGTGGTTACTATTTCTGGCCTACTTATAATTAATGGACTATAGTATCATATGTATGAAAACGAATTGACCCCTTGCGAGTTTCGTTCTATGAGTAAGTTGGAGTTGTAGATAACGATATTCAGCAGCTTTACGTGCTAAAATCCGATTGTAGTACATTTATCAATACATAAAACCCATTTCAACATACTCCTTAGCCATCAGAATCCTCCATAATTATTGTATTTCTATTTACTATCGATGTCTACACCTCCAACTACCATATAGCCTGTAACTCGCAAGTGGTCAATTAGTATTTTTCAAACTAAAACCATGGACGTGCCGTTTTGCCAAAATCAAAACGGCATACCCAACTCTGCGATGGGTTACCATCATCACTACTAATACCATCATCACTATTACTGCCATCATCACTACAACTGCCACAATCATCACAACTACTGTCATCATCATCATTACTATGATCATCATCACTACTACAATTACAATCATCACTACTACTCTCACCATCATCACTACCATCTTAATCACTACATCATCATTGATACTACACCTATTAGCCATCATTACTACTATCATCACCACCGTCTTACAATCATCATTACTACAGTTAATATAACTACTACTATAACCATCATCATTACAACTGTCACAAGTAATACCATTATGTATCCTACTATCACCATCATCACTACTACTACCATCATCACCATTACTATGATCTTCATCATCACAACTATTGTCATCAATACAACTTTCACCATCATCACTACTACTCACCATCACCACTAATACTCACACCATCGTCACTACCATCATCACTACTGTCATCATTATCACTACAACTATCATCATTACTTATCACCATCATCACTACTATTATGACCATCATCACTACTACTAGTTTTGTCACCATCATATCTACTACTGTCACCATCATATCTACTACTGTCATCATCATCAATACAAATACAACCATCATCACTACTATTATCACCATCAATCCCACTATTACTACCATCACTTCTAATGCCAATTAAACTAACTTAACCTAGCAAATGCGGAGAGAGATGTTTTCGCCCCCAGAACGCATCCCTTGCAGGGGGGGGGGGGGGGGTGGTTGGGGGGGGGGAGGGGGGGCCCGAGGGGGCGGGGTAAAACCATATTTTGGACCTAAAATCATAACTATTGCATAAATTCAAAAAATCTTCTTTGACTGACGTTTGCATTCACGCAACACATGTTCGTGTGAAATTTGGTGAAAATACGTCCAACGGTGTAGGAGTTTCGAGACAGACGGACAACGACAACAACAACGATGACAGATTTTTTTTGTGTGGTACCCACTATACGGGGGGGGGGGGGGATACCAAACTTGATAAAGTAGACGTGACGTTTTGCCCAAAATCAAAACGGCATACCCAACTCTGCGATGGGTTACCATCATCACTACTAATACCATCATTAATCACAATCATCACTACTACTTCCATCATCACTACAACTGCCACAATCATCACGACTACTGTCATCATCACCATTACTATGATCATCACTACTACAATCATCACTACTACTCTCACCATCATCACTACTACTGTCACCATTGTGACTACCATCTTAATCACTACTATCATCATTGATACTATAACTATCAACCATCATTACTACTATAATCACCACCATCTTACAATCGTCATTACTACTGTTAACATCATCACTACTACTATAACCATCATCATTACTACTGTCACAAGTATTACCATCATGTATCCTAATGTCACCATCATCACTACTACTGCCATCATCACCATAACTATGATCTTCATCATCACAACTATTGGCATCATCACTACAACTTTCACCATCATCACTAATACTCACACCATGGTCACTACCATCATCACTACTGTCATTATTATCACTACAACTATCATCATTACTGGTCACCATCATCACTACTATTATGACCATCATCACTACTACTAGTACTGTCACCATCATATCTACTACTGTCACCATCATATCTACTACTGTCACCATCATATATACTACTGTCATCATCATCACTACTGTCATCATCATCAATACAACTACAACCATCATCACTACTATTAAGAACATAAGAAAAGAACATAAGAAAATGGGAGTCTGCAGAAAGCCGATTGGCCTAAGCAAGGCAGATCCCTGTCCCACACAACCCCAATTACAAAGCCCAATTATAGGCTCAACACTCTAATACCCTGAGGATCATCTTACCAAACCGGTTAGAGATTAACGCAGGATTACCGGGGTCTGCAGAGCGCTGATTGGCCCAACCCGGCTGATCCCCCTTCACACCCAACCCTTCTCGTCCATATGCTTATCCAATTTTTTCTTAAAGCTCCCTATCGTTCTTGATCCCACTATATCACTTGGTAGCCTATTCCACCCATCTACAACTCTGTTACCAAACCAATATTTGCCTATATCTTTTCTGAAACGAAATTTATCTAATTTGATACCATTGGTACGAGTTCTTTCGCTATCACTGAGCTTTAGTACATTTGTCATGTCCCCTTTGTTAATCCCACTAACCCACTTGAACACCTCTATCATATCCCCTCTAACTCTGCGTCTCTCTAACGAATGTAAACCTAATTTCTTCAACCTTTCTTCATACGGAAAATTTCTAATATTATGGATCATTTTTGTCATTCTACGCTGAATTCTCTCCAATGAATCTATGTCCATTCTGTAATAAGGACACCAAAATTGGACAGCATAATCCATATGGGGTCTCACTAATGACAAGTAAAGTTTTAAGATAACATCAGCAGTTCTGTTACTCACACTCCTAGAGATGAACCCGAGAATCCTGTTTGCCTTATTACGAACGCTTATACACTGTTTTCTAGGCTTCAAATCATTGCTAACAAACACACCTAGATCTTTCTCGCAGTCTGAATTTTCTAATTCTAAATTAGCTAGTTTATATTTAACATTTGTTTGCATCTTCCCTATCTTTAATACCTTGCATTTGTCAATGTTAAACTTCATCTGCCAATTTACTGACCATTCATGTAAGGTATCTAGATCCCTTTGGAGGCACTCTATATCGCTATCTGAATCAATTGATCTCCCCATTTTAGTATCGTCTGCGAATTTACTTATCCTACTAGTTATACCTAAATCTAGGTCATTTATGTATATAAGAAACAACAGGGGACCTAATACCGATCCCTGGGGGACACCACTTTTGACTGCTCCCCACTCTGACTTGGTACCATTTATGCTAACTCTCTGTTTCCTACCAATTAGCCATGACCTAATCCATCCCAACAACGACCCTCCTATTCCATGTGCCTTAACCTTTCTCATCAATCTCTCATGAGGGACTCTGTCGAAAGCTTTACTGAAATCTAAATATATAATATCATATGACTTGTCACTATCTACTGCTTCATATACCTCTGAGAAAAAGCTAAGCAAATTAGTAAGGCACGAACGTCCCTGAGTGAATCCATGCTGAGAAGAATTTATTAAGTTAAATTTTACTAAGTGGCTTCTAATTTTCCTAGCAATAATAGACTCTAGCAACTTTCCTATGATTGATGTGAGACTAATGGGACGGTAATTGGATGCTATCGATTTATCACCTTTTTTGAAGATCGGAACTACATTTGCAAGCTTCCAAGCTTCTGGAACTAAACCTGTTTCTAATGACTTGTTAAATATAAATGCTAATGGACTACTTAACTCATCTCTGCATTCTTTTAATACTCTAGCATATACCTCGTCAGGACCAGGCGATTTTTGAGGTTTCAGTCTGTCAATTTCCTTAAGCACATCATTTCTACTTATACTAACTGTACTTAACATATTTTCTATACTATCACTATATACCATATTGACTTCTGGAATCTGTGCCAAATTTTCATTAGTGAAAACGGAAAGAAACTGACTATTTAATGTACTGCACATTTCTAAATCATTTCTCCTATTGAAGTTTTTAGGGGGCCTATTACATCTCTAACTTTAGATTTATATAGTTGGTAAAAAGCTTTAGGGTTATTTTTTGAGTCGCTGGCTATCCTTATTTCATAATTTCTTTTTGCTTTCCTGATTTCCTTTTTGACCTGTCTTGATAGAGTCTGATAGTATATATGTAAATGATTTTCACCTTTCTTATTTTTCGATATATTCCTTTCTTTTTCCTATAAGATCTATTAGCTTATTAGTCATCCATTTTGGTTGGTTCTGCGTCGATCTAAATCTTCTTTTAGGGATATATTTATTTTGAGCATTGTGGAGTGAAGCAATAAACTGGTTATATGTAGGTGGCAAGTTTAACTCTGGCATATCCTGACTTAATCGCTTAACAATAGGGTCCACCCTTAAGTCTCTTCTTAGCCCACCATAATCGGCTTTTCTGAAATCTGGGATAAGTGTCGTATTCTCTTTAGCATTCCCTGTCCATTGTATATTAAAATAAATAGATTTATGATCGCTATTTCCTAGGTGGTCACCAATCTCTACATTATTTATCATATGTTCATTGTTACTGAAAACTAAATCAAGAATATTAATACCTCTAGTCGGCGTATCTATGAATTGAAATAAAAAACTATCTTGTACTACCTCTATAAACTCTACTGAATCGGAGTCGCCTATTTGGTGCTGCCAATCAATGTTCGGAAAATTAAAATCCCCCATAATGCACACATTGCTAAACCTTGATGCTATTTTAATTTCCTCCCATAACGATTTTCCGCCATTTCTACTCATATTAGGCGGTCTATATATAACTCCAATAACTATGGTCTCACTACCTTCGTTAACCTCTACCCAAACACTTCATTATCATTATTTAGTCTAATACCTGATTTAATACAGCTTTTTAATGTACTCCTGACAAACACTGCTATACCCCCGCCCCTCCTACTTGTTCGGTCATATTTAAACAAACTATATCCTGGAATATCAAATTCTGCTAAAAAATGCCTAGATTCTGTATTAATCCACGTTTCAGTTAGCGCTATTATGTCTATATTTTCTGTGCTAACGAGTGCTCTAAGTTCGTTCATTTTGTTATTATCACCATCATCACTACTATCACCATCAATCCCACTATTACTACCATCACTTCTAATGCCAACTAAACTAATTTAACCTAGCAAATACTTAGCGAGATTTTTTTGCCCCCAGAATGAATGCGACACAAATGCAACAAATGTTCGTGTGAAATCTGGTGATAATCCGTCCAACGGTCTAGGAGGAGTTTCGAGACAGACGGACAACGACGACAGACATTTGTTTTGTGTGGTACCCACTATACGTGGGTACCACACGTGCCGTTTTGCCCAAAATCAAAACGGCATACCCAACTCTGCGATGGGATACCATCATCACTACTAATATCATCATCAATCACAATCACCATCATCACTACTACTGCCATCAACACTACAACTGTCACAATCATCATGACTACTTTCATCATCACCTTTACTATGATCATCATCACTACTACAATTACAGTCATCGCTACTACTCTCACCATAATCACTACTACTGTCACCATTGTCATTACCATCTTAATCACTACTATCATCATTGATACTACAACTATCAACCATCATTACTAATATCACCACCATCGTATAATCATCATTACTACTGTTAACATCATCACTACTACTATAACCATCATCATTACTACTGTCACAAATATTACCATCATTTATCCTACTGTCACCATCATCACTACTACTGCCATCATCACCATTACTATGATCTTCATCACCACAACTATTGTCATCATCATTACAACTTTAACCATCCTCACTACTACTCACCATCATCACAAATACTCACACCATCGTCACTACCATCATCACTACTGTCATTATTATCACTACAACTATCATCATTATTTGTCACCATCAGCACTACTATTATGACCATCATTACTACTACTAGTACTGTCACCATCATATCTACTACTGTCACCATCATATCTACTACTGTCATCATCATCACTACTGTCATCATCATCAATACAACTACAACCATCATCACTACTATTATCACCATCATCACTACTATCACCATCAATCCAAATATTACTACCATCAATTCTAGTGCCAACTAAACTAACTTAACCTAGCAAATTCGTAGCGAGATGTTTTCGCTCCCAGAATGAATGCGTTCTTAGGGTAAAACCATATTTTGGACCTAAAATCATAACTATTGCATAAATAAAAAAAAATAAAAAAATTGACTGACGTTCGCATTCACCAACAAATGTTTGTGTGAAATTTGGTGAAAATCCGTCCAACGGTCTAGGAGGAGTTTCGAGACAGACGGACAACGACAATGACAGAATTGTTTTTGTGTGGTACCCACTATACAGGTAAGCGATACCAAACTCTGCTTACGCAGAGTTGATAAAGTAGACGTGCCGGTTTGCCCAAAATCAAAACGGCATACCCAACTCTGCGATGGGTTACCATCATTACTACTAATACCATCATCAATCACAATCACCATCATCACTACTACTGCCATCATCACTACAACTGCCACAATCATCACAACTACTGTCATCATCAACATTACTATGATCATCATCACTACTACAAATACAATCATCACTACTACTGTCACTACCATCTTAATCACTACTATCATCGTTGATACAACTATCAACCATCATTACTACTATCATCACCACCATCTTACAATCATCATTACTACTGTTAACATCATTACTACTACTATAACCATCATCATGACTACTGTCACAAGTATTACCATCACATATCCTACTGTCACCATCATCACCATTACTATGATCTTCATCACAACTATTGTCATCATAACTACAACTTATCACTACTACTCAACATAATCACTAATACTCACACCATAGTCACTACCATCATCACTACT
This sequence comes from Paralithodes platypus, assembly GCA_032716605.1. Classification (NCBI taxonomy): domain Eukaryota; kingdom Metazoa; phylum Arthropoda; class Malacostraca; order Decapoda; family Lithodidae; genus Paralithodes; species Paralithodes platypus. The sequence continues at coordinate 32,558,101 of CM064529.1, forward strand.
GTCATTATTATCACTACAACTATCATCATTACTTGTCACCATCATCACTACTATTATGACCATCATCACTACTACTAGTGCTGACAGTCGACTGGAAGGGGAAGGACGTTCCGACGTGGGCTCTTCGTATGTTCCCGTCTTTAAGAATGTGTGGGTTTTGGTGTTTCCCTATTAACTGCCAACGCTACCACCACCACGACTACCACCCCAGCTACCGCAACTACCACCACTACGACTACTGCCAACACCACTACGACTAGCGCCACCACGACTACCACAGCCACAGCTACCATTACTGCCACTTACCACCAACCCCAAGTCTACCACCACGGGTACCACAACTACCACCACCACTACTCCTGGAGTTCCCGCCATTACCACACCACTACCCGACCCACTACACCACCGTCAGTACAGCAGTAGCAGCCAGGGTGGTGAGAGGGCTCTGCCTGTCTTGTTGTTGTGCTGGCTACCCCTAGAGTTCCCGCCATTACCACACCACTACCCGACCCACTACACCACCGTCAGTACAGCAGTAGCAGCCAGGGTGGTGAGAGGGCTCTGCCTGTCTTGTTGTTGTGCTGGCTACCCCTTGAGTTCCCGCCATTACCACACCACTACCCGACCCACTACACCACCGTCAGTACAGCAGTAGCAGCCAGGGTGGTGAGAGGGCTCTGCCTGTCTTGTTGTTGTGCTGGCTACCCCTAGAGTTCCCGCCATTACCACACCACTACCCGACCCACTACACCACCGTCAGTACAGCAGTAGCAGCCAGGGTGGTGAGAGGGCTCTGCCTGTCTTGTTGTTGTGCTGGCTACCCCTTGTGTTCCCGCCATTACCACGCCACTATGGTGTCGATGAAACAATGGTCAATTACACCTGTACAAAAGTAAAACCAGGGCATACATAGTGTATTTACTCCTAAGTAGCGCCCTCTATCATCAAAATGGTGAACCCTGACCCAATAATAAACAGTGTGCTGTGCTTCATGAGTTCGGCCAGTTCGGACTACTCAGGTAAAGAACTGGAAGATGTTTTATATTTTGTTTATGCACATGAGGAAATTAAACAAGCTAAAGAGATTTTATGCAATCTTTTAAATGATAACCTAGTATGGAGAAGAGGCCCTGATATGAAAAGAAAAGACTTGTGTGACTTGCTGAAGTTTCATGACAAAATACATGAATCTAAAGATAAGTACGTATTCGTAACTAACAGCCATAAAAAGATGCCTCCTATATTTTTGGAAAAGTTTGGTCCAATAATAATTAATCTTTCTGAAGAAATCGTGAAGCTAAACGAAATGATCCCTAAGATTGTGGACATAAAAACAGAGGTGTTCAACACAGCAGATACAGTTCGTCAAATGAAACTTGACCTAAATGAAGTGAAACAAAACAAATTGTGTGCTATGTCGGGCATAGAAGAGGCAGCAAGAGACGCCACTACTCAAGAAATAAGCAATATTGAAACACTTCAAGATTTTAGACAATCGATGACTTCAGAAGAGTTTGATAATAATATTGTGCGTGATCATGACAATACTTTGGTGGATGAAGCAAGGGGGGAAGCCTCCGGCGGTGGTGGTGGAGTGACCAGCAGCCCAGCTCCCCAGAGAGGTGACCCAGGCGGGCGGCAGGCCGGCAAGGGTAGTTCGGCTCGGGGGGAGAGGCCCCACCATCACCATCAGCGGGACCCTAATATTGTGCGAGATCATGACAATGTTTTGACAAATGAATTGAGGCGGGAGGCCTCCGGCGGTGGTGGTGGAGTGACTAGCAGCTCGGCCCCTCAGAGAGGCGACCCAAGCAGGCGGCAGTCCGACAGGATTCGTTCACTGCAGGAGGGGGGGGGCCCGACTATCACCATCGACAGGACCCTGATACCACTCTAACAAGTGGTTGTTAGAGGTGGAGATGAACCAGGAAATAATGCTGCCTCTCGCGGCGTGGTCGACCCTCGTACAGGTGCTGTCAGCAAGAGACAGCTACACCGTACAGTGGCTGAGGCTGGTGCTCGACCTGGCGACTCTAGGGGAGATTCTGCACAGCGTAGACATGATAACTCTAACTCGGAAGATGGATGGGTTAAAGTCAAATCTCGCAATCAGAAAATGTTAGACTTTAAAGCCAAACGAAACTTCAGCGGTGTAACTGGACTAAAAAAGGGTTTGGATGGTACATTTAAAGCTGCTAGGAAATTGGTGGATGTTTTTATTGGTCGTGTGGATAAAAATGCCACCAATGAGAGTATTACAGATTATATTCGAAGCAACTTTGAAGTCGATATAATAAACATTAGTAGGTTTGAAATTAAATCTGATAAATTTACGGCCTTTAAAGTGACAGTGAACCTGGCTGACCGGGATAAATTGTTCGAACCAGAGCTATGGCCTGAATATATTGTGGTGAATAAATATTATAATAGGCAAAAAGGTTCAGATAGGGATCAGAATCCTCAAAATTCAATTATCAATAAATAAGACTTCAATTGCTTTTGCCTTATTTTAGTTGTGTATATATAGATAGATATATATATAAGGGTGGGTGGGACTCTTAGCCTTGGTCGGCAACTCATCTAGGGGAGACAACTTATACAAATTCGGGTGGATGGGACTCGTCAGCCTTGGTTGGCAACCTGTCTAGGGGAGTAAACCTGATACAAATCCGTACTGCTTACCTAAGGGTAAGGCAGGTTAGTGGATGGATTAGCCGAACACCACTGTAGAAAAATAGTGCTAACAAGATACACAGAGGGCCTCTGAGTCGGACGGATCCTAAATTGAGTGGTCAATCCTGTAAGTCCTTCACTAAACTGGCTCGGGTTGTCCCTCTCACAGGGAATAGGTCCGCTTGGGGGCATTCTGTGTATGGCCACCCTCGTAAGGGGAGTAAGGCGTCCGGCAATAGATAGATAGATAGATATATATATTTTTTTTTATTCTTTTAAGTATGTATTTTTCCGATTTTACCGTTGCTTCTTACAACTGTTGTTCTCTACGTAAAAATATTTACTTGGTTAGGAGTTAACAAAATATAAGTATGACATGGTATTTCTTCAGGAAACTTTCATTACTCAGGATAAAGTTGGGATCTTGGATTATATTGATGAGCATTATGAGTGTGTTAGTGTGAGTGCCACGTATTCTGAATGTGCTTTAGCTGCCATGGCAGGACGCCCAGAGGGAGGGATGGCAGTACTTTGGAAAAAAAAAACACTCCTTAAGATAAATAAGATAGTTACTGAAACAAATTTAATGATATTCAGCCTTAATATAAATAATTTGGATATTGTTTTAGTTAACGTATATATCAATAGTGATCTTTGGGAAGTGGCAACGTTAAATAAATATTTAGAAACCCTGTCATTGGAAGATAATTGTTGAGTATAAATTTGATGCAATTTTCTTCATAGGAAATTTTAACGCAGACCCTCTCTCTGGGCGTGCATGGACAAACTTAAATGATTTTATGCAAAATAATGATCTTCAGTGTTTTGATGTGAATGCTTTGAATGCGGATACTTGCACATTTATAGGATATGGGAACTCTGCAAGTAGATGGATTGATCACATTGTGGGAAGGCAGCACAAACTTGTAACAGTTAACAATATAAATGTTTTAGATCATATAATTGGATCTGATCATATTCCAATTGTATTTAAGCTCGGAAAAACCTCTGCAGATGATTCGATAAATCGTAACAAAAGTTATGTAAGATCGATAGATGTTGATAACCATGATAAATCTTATATCAACTGGGGTGCGCTTACAAAAGATGAATTTGATAATATTAATGAGTTAGTGTGTTTAAAGTTGTCTTCTCTCATTGATCATCCAGTATTGCAATGTTCCGTACTTGGCTGTCATCATCAACAACATTTAGAATGGATAGATTGCTTGTATGAATCAATACGTATTGCAATTGCTGATTCGTCTGAAGTTTATAGGAAAAAATTTATCATTACAAATAAATTTAAAATAATCCCAGGTTGGAACCGCGAAATTAACCTATTTAACCTATACTAAGAATAAACTACAATACACAAAGAACCAGCCGAAATCGTACAGGCGATACGATACCGCCAAATTCAAATGTCCTATTGGACCTTAAACTGTCGGGATCATTACCCTATTCCCGACATATTGCCCGCCACCAAAACTGATATACAGGAGCTATATACAGAGAACAAAAAAAGGACATCGAAGTCAAAGATCACCTTGTTTGATCTTTGATCTCCAAAGATCCACGGAACTCATAGCCGCCCTCCTTTTGGGACGAGCGCAACCTGAAGCCTGAGGAGGATCATCCTTCTCATCATCAGCTGCCCCACCTTGAGGAGCACTGTCACCAGCACTCTCCCGTGGAGGGGTATCAGTAGAGCCGCCAGGATCATCCGGCAGTTCTACATCCTGCTCCATGGCCCTTACGACTGGGCGAGTAGTAACCCCAGTCGAAGTTCGTATTCTAGCAATCCTTATAAGACCATCAATGCCCTGGAACAAATCGATAATCCTCCCAAGCTTCCAAAATAACCTAGGACGCTCATCATGAATCAGGACGATATCCCCGATACGAGGCCATCATTGATTCGTCCCTTTGATCTTATTAGAGTGACGCTCGCGAAGAGACAGCAAATATTCTTGGGTCCACCGTTTCCATAAATCGTCGGACACCTTGTTTACATACTGGAAGCGACGACGTGTGGCGACAGCATTGCCGAACGTAGGGTCATGCAGATCTTCGTCATTTACGGACGATCTAGGAAAGGTATTAAGGGTTCATCCACGTGTTAGCATTGAAGGCGAAATGGGTAAGAGGTCATCAACATCTGCCGAGGTATAGGTCAAGGGCCTGTCGTTGACTGACATCTCAATTTCTATTAAGATGGTTTGCAACTCCTGTCTGGTCACCAGTGCCCTTCCTAATACCTTCTTCATGGCAGATTTGACGATACCGATAGTTCTCTCCCAAATCGCCCCGAACCATGGTGCACGTGCTGGTAAAAATCTCCACTGACAACCCTTTCCAGTGAGGGTAGCCACAAAACCTGCGGGTCATCCATTAAACTCTGGAGATATTTAGAGGCCCCGACAAAACAAGTCGCATTATCGCTCATAATAATTTGAGGGAAACCATTGCGGCCTGCAAAGCGTCTTAGAGTATGCAAAAAACCCTCACTGGATAGGTCATCAATCAATTCAATATGAATCGCTCTGGTTACCGCACATGTGAATAGAACGGCATATACCTTTATGATATTACCGGGCGATTCTTTAACTTGAATCGCTCCGTTGTAGTCTACCCCGGTTACCTGAAATGGTTCAGTCCTTTGTACCCTGAACTCAGGTAAGGAAGGTAAATCAACTGGGGAGTAAGGCTTACCCTGTAATCTTTTACAGATAGTACAGCTATTGTGGATCCCTTTAATTGCTTGTTGCATCTTAGGGATCCACCAACGTTGTCGCATATACGCCAGAACATAATTTACGCCAAAATGTAGGCAGGTCCTATGGCATTGGCGAATCAACAGTTTGGTAATCAAATGAGAGGAGCTAAGGAGGACAGGATATTTCGCAGAATCAATAATGTCCGCCTTTTGTATCCTGTCTCTACACTTAATTATGCCTCCTTCCATATATAATCCTAGCTGCCTCATTAAGTTTGAGGGTTTGGCCTTTGACTCCTTGCTCAGGATTTGATGTTCAGTAGGATAAGATTCCTTTTGTACTAAACATATAAGTTTCGCTTCTGCTGATCTCAATTCATGGAGTCTGATATGCTTCGAATCTTCACTAAGGAATGACCCGTGAGCCCGACTTCTCATGTTGTTAATGAAACGGTATATCCATGCAAATACCCATATTACTTGATCATAGCTGCCGTAACGTTCCCACTCTACCAACTTGTTATCCTGATGTGTAGTACTCACATTCGAACTACTTAACACATCATCTTGGGGCCGACTTGAAGGATCAGATATGCATTCCCTGAAATCCTGAGGCCATTCAGTTGGAGATATAAGCCATGGAGGTCCATGCCACCAAATAGAGGACGACATAAACTGTTGCGCCGAGATCCCCCGGGAAATAATGTCACTGGGGTTGTCCCTGGTGCTCACATAGCGAAATTTAGCTGTAGGAACTAAGTTATGTATCTCATCAGTGCGATTAGAGACATAAACAGGTAACACTTTCTGGCTGTGTACCCATGAAAGTTCTATTTGACTGTCGCTCCAGACATAGACGTTATTAATCTGTAGTATGTCTGTATAAGCATCCAGTGTAAACTTTATTAGACGAGCAGACAGAAGCAATGCAGTAAGTTCTAATTTAGGAACTGTAATCTTCTTTATAGGGGCTACTTTGGCCTTCGCTATAGCTAGTGTCGCTTCAGTACCATTGCATATGTATATGGCAGTACCGTACGCACTATTACTAGCATCAGAAAAGGCATGTAGATCCACCTGTTGACCACTAATAACCTGACGATTAAGTTGAACCTTGCAACATGTGGAAAGGTCCGACCGAATCAACCGCCAAGTATCTTGTAACTCAGTCGGGAGGGGAGTGTCCAAATCTAGTTTTAGCCGCCATAGTTGCTGTAAAAACATACGAGCACGGATAGTTACAGGCAGCAAAAATCCTAGGGGATCAAACAACCTCGCTGACAAGCTTAAGCAGTTTCGCTTGGTCATAAGCTCACTGCCGCATGGGGTGTGACAGAAGGATATACAATCTGTGATAGTGTCCCATTTGTGGCCTAAAAACTTTACCACACTATTCTCAGTAGCTACACCGTCAGAAGCAAATTGACCTTTCAAGAGATCACTATTAGTGGCCCATTCTCTCAAGTAAAGATGAGCCTTGGCAAATATATCGCGGATCTCCCAGCATCTTTTGAGCAATAAGTCGTCATCGTCTCCAGTGCCTTGAAGATTGTCCACATAGATCCCCTGCTTGATCTCATTCTTGAAGTCAGGATCTAGTCCAGCCTCCTCAAGATGTCGCAAGATAGTAGCGTTGAGAAGGAACTGGGAACAGGTCGCCCCGAATAAGACGACTCTGAACCTGTAGACCAGATACTCTGAATCTAGATCCATTGGTTCCCTTGGCCATAAAAATCTTGTCGAGTCCCTGTCTTCACGATGGAGTTGAAGCATCAGGAAGGCCTTCTCAATATCGGCAACCCATGCAAACTTATGACATCTGAAGCGCAACATAATTTGCGCGAGATCAGAGACCAGGGACGGACCCGTGTACAGACAATCATTCAGGCTATAGGAGCGATCACTGGATTTAGCAGAGCAGTCATACACAATACGAACAGGAGTGATGGAACTGTCCTCATTAATCCCATGGTGAGCAAGGTAATGTATGTTATCTCCATACTCACTGAGATCCACTCTCTCCACAAATCCACGTTCTACCTGCTCGTTTAGTACTGCCGCATAAGTCCCGCAATAATTTGGATCCTTGACAAACTGCTTCTGAAGGCCACGTAATCTACCAAGTGCTAGATGGAAATTAGTAGGTAATTTACTCTTGTTATCATTCCAAGGGAGCCTTACCACATACTGACCCCTGCCAGAGTCATACGTTACAGTCTCTTCATATGAGCTTAAAGCTAGCTTGGACTCATGATCCAGTTCATGTGGGTCAATTCCAATATTGTCCAAGTCCCATAGCTTATCTATATCAGTACATGTATTATCAGGCACATTTGGCCTAATATATTTATCTATGGGGCTTACTGCTACCTTGAGGACCGTAACCACCTCCACCTGTGTGTCTTGACAGGAAGTGGCATAGGATCCAGAAATGGCATACCCTTGGATCGTGGGGAGCATTATAAGCTTATCTACCCGCCGATATCCAGGGTGAACCAGGTCGTAGTAATAATCAGCTCCGACCAGTAGCATAATACCATTGTTAGCAGAGAGTTGATCATCAGCCAGTTTATAACCCTTGCTTCTGAGATATTTCAAATGTGGTTGAATCTCTGATGCTATATAGAAACTGGGTAGTGTGTCGACCACTACAGCCTTGATGGGACATACCTTTCTTCTATAAACATAGGAAATCTCCACTATATCATAGTCACTGGAATCTATTTCACCAGTGAAACCATGGAGACGCAAATTCTCTTGACCCTTGCTGGTACACTTGAGCTGGGGTAATGATGACCGCAGAACGAATGACATCTGTGAGCACTGGTCAAGTAAGGTGCGTGTCATTATAGTATTATTATTACTCCCCACTACTGGCAGCATCATAGTAGGAAGCAATTGACATTCACGAGAAGCAATGGACAATGTCCATTGGACATGGCAGATACTTTATCACCCTCGCTCTTACCTTTCTCATGTGACTCTTTGGGGGTTCTCCCCTTTTCTTTGCCGTCGTGCCGATCAGACTGGGTGCAAAGGGAAAACCAATGTTTCCCCTTGCAATACTTACAAGGTTTGATGTAGGAATTGGTGCAATTACTGTTGAAGTGGTCTCTTGCCAGACAGCTGGTACATAACTTAAGCGATTTAGCCTTGCCAATCTTCTGTGTAGCCTTAGGATACTTAGGACACTGGTACCACAGATGCCCGTGGACACTGCACAACTTGCAACCTAATGATATTGGCCTTTTCTGTTTAGGGGAAGTCTGTACCGGGAAAGCTGCAGTAGATGGCGACATCTCCACTAGTCGGTAGTGTCCAGTACTCTCCATATTAAAGACTTCAGTCTGGTACACCTGCACCAACACTTCCAAGTTTAGTGGAGAGTCGCTTAGTTGTCGTCTTACGATTTCCTTTAGGGGAGAGGGTATCTTATTCAAGATATTAACACTAAATATTTCCTCCTTGGTGATGGCCATTGTCTCCATAGATCGGAGGAGGCTCTCAAAGGAGGCATAGTACTCCTTTAGGTCCGTCATATCATAGGATGGATGATCTAGCGTGAAGAAATTAGTAATTAACGCGGTTTTGATGACTTCCTCTCTCCCGTAAGTTCTCTTCAGCAACTCCACTGCAGACTCGTAGCTTGTAGCTTCTAGCTTGTACCCACCGATCAACTTCAATGCCTCCCCTTTCAATTGACCACAGAGATATGTGAACCTTTGGATGGATGTGAGTGTTTTATTATGATAGACGGAACACTCAAAGATATCCCAAAATCCAGTCCAGGTAGCCGAATCCCCGGAAAAGGTAGGCAAAGTAAGCTTCGGCTGGTTAAAACCAGTCGCCTTTGGTGTACCGGTATCCTTAACAGGGGTTGATTCTTGTGTGGAAGATAGTCTGGCTAAGGCTGTATTAACGTCCTCAAAATACTCAAGATCTGCCGACAAATTTTCTTCTTCCACATCGTCAGTAATTGTCAATAAACCATATACCTGCTGAGCATAACTATCGTAAGTGGCTAGCGATTTAGTTACAGTAGCAAATTTACCCTTAATTTGATCAGCCGTGGCACTTAATACAAATTCATCAAGATCTCTTAAACACCTATTTAAACTTCCCTTCATCCCTCCCTTCAGAATCTTAAGTTTCTTTAAATCTGTCATTGTTAAGTCTATTAGGCTATTAACTCTCTAAACTATAAAGCAAACTATTACACAAATTAATTTAAATTAAAACATTTGGAAATAGCATTGCCACTCCCAATTTGGAAACGGTCATTAGGCTACTAGCTGCAGTAGGAAGAATTAATTGAATAAGAAATTGACAAGTAGCAGAAACAAACTAGGGCTAGAGAAAGAAGGGTAAATGAAAAGAACTGACTAGGCAAGTAATAAGTATTAGGCCTAGCCCAGCTGCCCATCCCAAAATCATTAGGTCTGTTGGCTGCCAATCGCTTAGGAATCAACAGAGACCGAACCCCATGACCGTAATTAGGCAACTAGGCTATAACATTTAATTAAATGAGTCACATGAGAACCCTCTGCACCGGCAAAATTAAGAAAAGAGTCTCATAATGACAAAACACAAAGAACACCACAGGCCCACCACCAAATCGAAATGAACAGCTACCACAGACATCTGCAGGCCCAGCCTAGCCTACGAGCGCGAAATGGTTTCCGACGAAATTACCCCTACCCCAATATCCAGCCCAGCCATCTCACCAAAAAACGCCAAGGATCACACGCCCAAAAAACCTGGAAACTAGCCCCCAAAAAGATAGGGACGGCGCCTAACTGGAAAAAAACAGAGGGAATAAGCCGGGTCTACAATAGGGAAACGGCAGTCGGCCCAACAACGCGCGAGGCGGCAGCCATTTGTAAGCCCACAAGCGTCAAGGAAGTAAACAAAACGGTACTACGGTAAGGAAGCCCTAGGGCACGAAGGACCATTATTTGTCGGGAATTTAGATAAAGAGGTTAAATTGCATATCACTGGTACATGAAATATCCCAACAAATAGTTATAATATATTTACCAACGACTAGTCGTCGATGGGTGTAATCCAGTCCCCCACACACGGCTAATTCAATTGCATGACATGTAGGAATGTTCACATAATACAATATCATACAATGAACTTAGCTTAGAGGACTGGTGATGTAGGACTGTTGTTATAGATTAATATTTGTAGCACATGGTGAACTGTGGGTTGAGTCAGAGCCGGGGGGAAGATGTTGGCTGTATGGTGTTGATTGAGAGACTAAAGGGCCGGCGTCCGATCGCTTCGCGAAATTACATATGGCTGCCGGCTCATAATAATTATAACCCATAACTTGGTTTCATGATACATCTAGAGCTGATGTAGATATTTATACATTACAGTTAATATTTAACCTATACGTAAGAATAAACTACAATACACAAAGAACCAGCCGAAATCGTACATGCGATACGATACCGCCAAATTCAAATGTCCTATTGGACCTAAAACTGTCGGGATCATTACCCTATTCCCGACAGTTATACTACAATAGCTAGAAATTGCCTTTTTGAAATGGATAGCTAAAGGTAAATCTCGAGATAGTCCTGAGTATACAGAAATGGTTGAATCAAGAAGTAAGTTTAAGCAAGCACTAAAAAAATGTAGGCAAAATGAAAATAAAGAAATATGTATACCTTATTGATAAGTTTCGATTGAAAAATAAGGAACAGTTTTGGAAGGAAGTAAAGATCAAAAGAGGTAAAGAAAAAACTACAAATATCATTGATTGTCATTCGGATCCTAATGAAATTATAAACATATTTTCTAATATGTATTTAGTGCATAGCGATGATCCTGAATTAATCGGTAAAGATGATTTTATGAATAAGTTTAAAAAGAAGTGGAAAGAAGGTAGGAAAATGAATGTTGTAACCTCGCATATATCATTGAAGCGAGCAATTTCTAAATTAAATCTTGGCGTTGGGCATGATGGATTACACTCGCTTTTTCTGAAGAATGCATCAGATAACGTTCTTGCAATTCTGTCATATTTTTTCAATGTATGCTTCAGTCATTGTTATCTACCAACTCATATACTAAAAGGAAATATAACACCAATAGTTAAAGATAAAAAGGGTAATGTTACTTTATCTAATAATCACAGACCTGTTATGCAGTCTTCCTGCTTGTTGAAACTCTTCGAAATTCATATACTGGATATACTTGAGGAAAAAGTTTGTTTAAACCATAAACAATTTGGCTTTAAAAGAGGAGTGTCGACAACTGATGAATGTTTTGTTTTAAAAGAATTGATGTTCAATTACTCTCATAAAAATTACTCTGGATTCATAACATTTATTGATCTGTCCAAGGCATTTGATTATGTAAATCATTTTCTATTGGGTGACAAATTATTGAATAAGGGAGTCCCAGTGGACTTAGTGTATTTTCTTATGCATTACCTCAGAAATCAATTAGCTAATGTGACATGGAAGGGGCACCAGGGATCCTTTTATTATGTGGAGAGGGGAATAAGGCAGGGAGGAATACTATCCGCCTTTTTATTTAAACTATATATAGATAATATGTTAGAAGAACTGTCTAATATGAATCCAGGGTGTCAACTGGGAATAACAAAAATTAATATTTTGGCCTATGCCGACGATATAGCTCTTATTGCTCACGAACATCATGATATGAAAAAATTGTATATTAAATTGAAAATTGAATTAGAAAAACATGGTTTGATTATTAATAAAAACAAGACAAAATGCATGAAATTCAAAAGGAAAGGAAACCAATCTTCGGGTAATACTATAAAATTACATCATGATGAACTAGACCTAGATAAATCGTTTAAATATCTGGGTCATGTGATCTCTTCTTCTCTACATGACAATGATGATGTTGATTTAAGGCTGAAAACGTATTCAAGTTTTAATACAGTAATTAGAAATGTTTCATATGTTGATAAGAAAACACTTATTTTTATACAATGCGTATTGTAAGGCAGACTTTGGACTTCCACTCTGGAACAATTGTAAGACTTTTTCTACAGGTATCTTCAAAACATTTGCCTTAGCTATCAACAAATCAATGAAGCGGATCCTTGGTGTATATACCAGTAACCATGAGGTGGCAGAGTCATGTGAACAATTACTGCCGAAGCATCACGTTGCTCTTATTCAGGCAAGATATTTTCACAGAATAGCCAAGTCTAATAATCTTATAATTAATACTAATTGGCAATACTTGCAGTCTGGACTTTTTATAAACAATGTTGAAAATCTATTTCATAAGACATATAATATTGATGTATGGAAGTACGATCTTAACACAATCTACTCTAGAATCCTATGGGTTCAGCGACACGAAGAACGACGGGCTCCCGTGTCTTATGATCCAAATACAAGGTGATGCTTCCTCGGTCTATCTAGGATGTCATATAATTATTCATAATTAAATGCGGTTGCTAAAGATGATATAATAAAATATATATTTGATTATAGGCTATACTGTAAATAAACAATAATTGTAGGAATTCATGTGTATACCTTTTCAGCTATTTTACTTTTCTAAATGATTTTAATGGATATGTAATATGTACAATGTATATATTACATTATTATACATATTATTACATATATTATATTGTACATGAATGTAAATTTTGTATATATTATGAAATAAAGACAATTGAATTGAATTGAATTGAATTGAACTAGTACTGTCACCATCATATCTACTACTGTCACCATCATATCTACTACTGTCATCATCATCAATACAAATACAACCATCATCACTACTATTACCATCAATCCCAATATTACTACCATCACTTCTAATGCCAATTACACTAACTTAACCTAGCAAATGCCGAGCGAGACATTTTCGCCCCCAGAAAGAATGCGTTCTTATTTTGGGTAAAACCATATTTTGGACCTAAAATCATAATTATTGCATATATTCAAAAACGTGTTTTTGACCGACGTTCGCATTCACACAACAAATGTTCGTGTGAAATTTGGTGAAAATCCGTCCAACGGTCTAGGAGGAGTTTCGAGACAGACGGACAACAACAACGACGACGACAGACATTTTTTTCCAGTGGTACCCACTATACAGGGGGGCGATACCAAACTCTGCTTACGCAGAGTTGATAAAACCCATTTCAACATACTCCTTAGCCATCAGAATCTTACATAATTATTGCATTTCTATTTACTATCGATGTCTACGGCTCCAACTACCTTATAGCCTGTAACTCACAAGTGGTCAATTAGTATTTTTCAAACTAAAACCATGGACGATACTAGGGAGTCGTAAGTACAGTAGACTATGCTGATGGTAACCATGTATGGTGTGACAGTTAATAGGAATAATGAATTATGGCATCCGATGTGTACAGTTATATGATGACTGTATACTTTATGGAACACACACACAATGTATGTTCACTATTAACCCCTTCAGCACAATGACGCTTTTTTACCTTATATATTGGCGAAATGTATGCCATGTTATGCAGTTTAAGAAGGACCTAGTTATTCAGTGGGTGTATCGAAATCATATTTACCCCTTTGAAGCCTTGAGGTAGATTATTAGCTTAAGAAAATCGTATATTGGTAACCAGAATATGATGACAATTACGTCATCGTGTTGAAGGGGTTAATTAAATCATCAACAGACACAGACACAAATATACAACTATATTCACACTCACCCTCAAAACTCAGTCTCTCTCTCTCTCACCACCAGGTGAGTCGATAAGGTAGCTAATAAGACCGCTAAATAAACAGGTAACACATGAATGCATCAGGGAGGGTACTGGAACGAAAAACTTGATTGCATATTCGGCCACAGCCAACACGCAACCATTAACAACATTAGCCAGGGTTTATTCATCCTTTTGTTTTGTTTTCGCTCATCGGTCCATTGGCACACAAGCTGCTTTTATTTGCGCTCAAGATGTATTGATGTTGGGATGCACAGTCAGGTTAGGTTGGGTATAATAATAGGTGTGATAAAATGCTTCATGGCTAGGGTGGGCTAAGATATGTTATTTATGTTACTACTAATTAGGTAAATACTAGAGCTTGCTTAGGATAGGTTGGACCAAGTAGGGTTAAGTTATGCATGTTGATGATAGTGAAGGACAGTTTAGGTTAGTTTGTAACAAGCTACAATATGCACAAGGTTATTATAGATCAAATCACATTTGGTTAAGTTGCGCAAAATAATGTTAATGATACGGTTAGAAGAAGCTAGGTAGGGTGCATCGACTATGCGTGTATAGTAAAAGTCTCACGACGAAGAACATAATTATGACTCAAAAGACTTAACCCTCCACCCTAAACCAAATCTCAATGACCAGTAGCCGAACAGGAAGAGACTAAACAGACACCGCTTCCTACGCTCCAGGACCTCCGGGTACACCTTCACAGAAGAGGCTGGATACAGTATAATATGTGGTAACCAGGTTAAGGGTGAGGTTATCGCTTTTGCTGGCCCCCTTCTGCCTCATGTTTAGCATAATAGTTTTGTGATTTTAAGACGATCGATCCGTTAGTTTGAGTATCTGTATATATATATAAATATATATATATATATACCGGTATATATATATATATATATATATATATATATATATAATAAATATTATATATATATATAAAAATATATATATATATATATATATATATATAGAGAGAGAGAGAGTACAAACACAAATGTTGTGCAGTACTTGGAATATGGAAACAGTTTTCGGTGTATATAATAATATATCGAAGTAGTAAATATTTTAAATAGGGGAATGGAGTGGCTGAGAAAACGACGGGTGGAAAATGTGTTACTGAAATTGCAATTTTTTGGCGGAATATCTAGTCTTGCAGCTACTGTCTAAAGTAGTGAAATTGAAACAACATTACGTAGCCTAATTGAGTATTTTTAAATTAACCGATAATTGTAGCTAATTACAAAAATACTTTATAACGTCTCATGATATAGCGCCTTAACCCTCTACCCGATGATGACAATCGTAATTCTAGCTACGTCTGAATGGAAGTAAAGAAGTCGCTGCAAGATAGTGTGGTAATCTCGACATGACGTACGTGAGTGAAGCTTGGACGCTGCTGGAGAGACACAAACCAAGAGTGAGAGGGGTTGAAATGAGTTGCTCGAGAAGTGCATGTGGAGTTACATGGAGGGATAGACAGACGCATGAGGAAGTAAGAGGGCGGTGTGGTGTAGATATGCTGGAATGTGTGAAAAGGATCACCTTGAGATGGTTCAGCCATGTGGAAAGTATGGGAAGCGAGAGAATGACAAAGTGAGACTACGAGAGTGAGGTGGATGGACAGAGAGGGATAGGTTGACCGAGAGTGAGGTGGAAGGATGGAGTTGAAAGGTATACGAGTGAAAGCGGTGCTGGATGGGAGGAGTGGCGCCGGCTGTATTATAAGGTATTAGCAAAATTAAGTGTCATTATTTGGAGCCATAGAATTTAAGGGAGGATGGTTGGTTATTCTGGCCCACCTTCTCCTTCCTGGTTTCCCCATTAGTTTCCAGATTTTAAGACGTTCGGCCAATTAGTTTGGCGATTTTAAGATCTTTTGTCCCATTTGTTGTCAATATTAAGACCTGTCGTGCCATTTAGGTGTCGATTTTGTCCTGGCGTGTTTTAACGATCCTGTAATTAGGAGGAACTGGCCTGGGCCCTGGGCCACTTTTCTAACGAATAATATACACATTTATCTCGAAGGGGGTCTTGGAGGTGATTTTTCAAGTTTGGTGGAGGTCTAGCGAGGAAACAACAAAATAATATCAATAAATTAATAGACCAAATACAATACCCTCTCTCCCTTAAAGTAGATGATGGAAGAGTGGGTCGTGTGCTAAATGAATGGGGTGGTTACTAAGGTTGATTTAAATGGTAATATATTGATAGATTTGTCTGGAGAGAGAATGCTGTTGATATCATATATCTTCCTCCACCACCAGATTATCCAAAGGTACCTTCGTTCAAAAAACATTCATGGACCACTTATAATTTTCCTTAGGCAAGCCCAGTTTATTAATACAATTGTACAGTATGTACATTATTGCAAAACAATAATATACACCATTTATTGCAGATCCAATAACATCCATAGATCGATAACGATATCCATATTTGCTTAAACAAAAGAGGTACACGAATTTCTATGAGTGACTTCAGTAAATTGGTAAGTAGGAAGAGAAAGAGGACTAGAACGTTTGTAGTGTAAGTCGTTGATTTATTTACGGATCAAGACAGATAAGCATTTGAAATAAGAGAATGAGTTTGCAAATAGTGGAGCAGCAATAACGAATAATGCAATATGGCAGATTCCTGAGGAGATTACAAATAAGGAAGGCCTGCACACACACACACACATGTGAAACAGAGTTGAAATTAATATAGATATATGAAAAATATAGAGAAACAGTAAAACACCCACCCCAAGGTAAAATAGAGAGGCGGATGGACTTCATCAAGCCACAGCCACCCGCCGTAATCGGATTTCTGTTATAACTGTGGAAAACCGGCTATCTCTATAATACCTGGTGTAGAGTGTTTGCCCTTAAAGAAAAAGTAGTATAGTACTAATGAAATAGTCAAAATCAGGGGATTAATACATTCGGGAAGTAAATTTTGTAGTCAGATGTAGAGTAGACAAAATCAGTTAGCTTACATTGGGGAAGTCACATTTTGTTGTCGGATATCAAGACAAAATCCATTAACCCTTTGAGTACCAAGCGACGTGTGTTACATTTTATTCTAGCTATATATAGACGATATTATGCAGCTTAGAAAGGATTTGTGGTAGTTAAATGGGTTGGTTGAGAGAGTTTGAAGTCTTATTATTGCTAGAGGTCCTTCTTAAGCTGAATATCATCGTCTAATATTTGCCAGAATATGATGGAAAGGACGTCCCTGGTACTGAACGGGTTAACTACGTCAAAAAGTACTGAAACATATTTAGCATGAGATGAAGTGAGGTTGAGCTTTTGGAGGCAGGGGGCGCTCACACACACACACACACACACACACACACACACACACACACACACACACACACACACACACACATGAATGAATACTCTTATGCCGCGCTAAAAAATCAAGCAAACAGCGTCGCACATGTACAAGATCATTATATTGAATTATGCAAACAAGATAGTAGACACACACAGCTGTAGTCCAACTTGAGCTATTCAATAATAACTATTATAAAATAGATGTGCCGCTTTGCCCAAAATCAAAACGGCATACCCAACTCTGCGATGGGTTACCATCATCACTGCTAATACCATCATCAATCACAATCATCAATACTACTGCCATCATTACTACAATTGCCACAATCATCACTACAACTGCCACAATCATCACGACTACTGTCATCATCACCATTACTATGATCATCATCACTACTACTCTCACCGCCACAACCATCCCCTGCCCCCTCCCTGGGGGCACGGGTCCTTGGAGCGGCTTCGGTCGCGCCGGGAATTTCCACACCTCTCACACCACACACACACACACATCACACAGTTTTTCCTACACCGAGAAATGACTCTCCGGCTGTCATTTCTCGAAGACTTCTTCTAGCCGGAGACACTGAGAGCAACCCAGGACCCACCTACACATACATATGTCCAACTTGCTCAAAACCCATCACTTCGAGTCGCCACACTAAGGGTTCAGTTCTCTGCAATTCATGTGGGAACTGGACCCACTTCACCTGCACAACACTTGCCTCCAAGAAACACTACACAAACACCTGGACCTGTTCCTCCTGCTCCTCCCTCTCCCAGTCAAATCCCTCGCCTAAAACCCGTCCACCTCTCCTCCCCAACCCACCTAACCTTCCCATATCATCCACCCCCCACCTAAAACCCATCCACCTAACCTTCCCATACCATCCACATCCTCAACTCAACACACCACACGCCATCCTAATCCATTCCAACCCCCATCTCCTGCACCCCAATTCCCACCCCTACCACCACCTCACCCATCCCAGCCCTCACCCCCACCCCATCCTCGT
Source organism: Paralithodes platypus (assembly GCA_032716605.1). Taxonomy (NCBI): domain Eukaryota; kingdom Metazoa; phylum Arthropoda; class Malacostraca; order Decapoda; family Lithodidae; genus Paralithodes; species Paralithodes platypus. The sequence continues at coordinate 32,576,551 of CM064529.1, forward strand.
GCAGTAGCACCCAACATACATCGTGCACATAACATTAACATTATCCAATTGAACATAGATGGCATCGACACAAAGAAACACAAACTCTCACACTTCATCAAACAACACAACATACACATTGCCATCTTACAAGAAACAAAACTCTGCACAACACAAAAAACACCTACATTTCATGATTTCACCACCATCAGACAAGACCGGGCTGTCGGCGGCGGCGGTGGACTCATCACCCTGATACACAAAGAAATATCATACATAGTCACCAGTGTACATACCAAATCTCTCCTCCCCCCAAATGATAACACAACAGAAATACAATCAATTAAAATACGCACTGGCAACAACTCCAACATAACCATCATTAACACATACATCCCTCCCCAAACATCCCCTACAGTACCAAATTAATACAGACCACACTTACAACACATCACAAACACCCCACGCATCATCCTGGGTGGTGACTTTAACACCAAGACGTCGGCTTGGTTTGTCGACAACCCTGACACAGACAGAGGGCTGGTACTACAAAACCAAACTGATAACCTCATCATCCTTAATGACATCCATCAACATACCCATATTCCCCACCAAGCCCTCTATAACCCATCATCTCCAGACATCACCTTTTGCTCCCCAGAAATCGCCCCCACAACATCCTGGAGGGTGGTCAGAACCTTAGGCTCTGACCACCTCCCGATCATTATCACCACCAAAGCCAGACTCACCCCAGCTAGACACAAACACACATACACCAATTATAAAATAGCTAAGTGGGAAGCATTCACAAATGAGACAGAACAACACTTCACAACTCTAAACAGTACGCCCATCACTAACATCAACAATGCTGTACACATACTCAATAAAACTATCCAAAACGCTGACAAGAAACACATTCCAAGAGGTAACAGAAAAAGACACAACCCCAACTTCACACCAGAAATTCAAAATCTCATCAGACAATGCGACATACTGAAACACTCCCCAGCACCCCACACACAAGACATCACACAACAAATCCAAGCACTCAACACCCAGACTAACAACAAAATACAAGAACAGCAAAAACTAAATTGGAATAACTTCCTACAAACGCTTGATCACAAAACAAACCCCAAAAAATTCTACAAAACACTAAACAGCATCACACTTTCCAACAGCAACACAACACAATCACATGCTGCAATCACAACAACAGACTCTACTCCTTCATGTAAACAACAAGCAAACACTCTCATCAATCACTTCTCACATGTCAGCCACCTAAAACCTCACAAAGACGACCGACGTGTCATCCGACGTAAGAGACAATTCCCCACAGACCCTGACTATACACCCTTCACCAATCACCAGACAAAGCATATCATCAACAATCTCAAGCACTCACCCGCCTGTGGCCTAGACAACATAAGCAACATACACCTCAGACACCTGGGACCCCAAGGCATACAAGCACTCACTAACATATCAAACTACAGTTATTCACACAACACAATACCAGACATTGGAAGCATGGTATCATCATCACATTCCCCAAACCCAACAAAGACCCCACGCTACCCTCCTCGCACCGCCCCATCACACTCCTTTGCACCCCCTCCAAAGTCATGGAATGCCTAGTACTACAACTAATTACACCCGACCTACCCCTAGCTCCAACACAACATGGCTTTAGGCCACTGCACTCCACAAACACTCTTCTCACAGACCTTACACAAAGAGCTTTTGACGGCATCAACTCAGCTAGACCACCACACAGATCACTATTAGCCACACTCAACATTAGTAAAGCCTTCGATGCTATCCCCTGCCACAACCTAACAAACAAAATCTACAACACAAACATGCACAACAACACAAAAAGGTGGCTGGCCAACTTCCTAGCAGGCAGATGTGCACACGTTTCTTTTGCCGGTCAGTCATCTAGAATCAGAAACTTTCCAAACAGAGTCCCACAAGGATCCGTCCTATCGCCTGCACTCTTCAATCTGTACATGCACGATATAACTACACGCAATACGCCCCAAATAAACTTAGCCTCCTATGCAGATGACATAACACTCACATGCACACACCATGACCCAAAAAGAGCAACAGATCTCCTTCAACCCTATCTCAACACACTACATGGCTGGTGCACTACAAACAGACTTAATCTAGCCCCAGCCAAATCCACCGCAACCCTGCTCACAAGCTGGACAGGAGAACACGAATACATCCCTCAACTCACCATGAACAACACACCCCTAACTAAAAAAAAAAAAGAAAAAATAGATGGTCCCACCCCTTTCCCATTCTTAAGTAAGCCATTTTAGATTTACAGAAGAGTGACCATTACTTGCATTACTGCATGTCCACAAACATTTCAGTAATGTAAGCATGTTTCCTTTTTTGTTTTTTGTTTTTTTTCTCCTAGGAGTAACATATGATACTCATATGCCAGTCAAACAGCACACCACAAACATTAAAAAGAAACTGACACCCAGACTTAACGCCCTCAGGTCACTTGCTCACACAAAATTTGGACACAACAAAGAAACCACCACCACAGTATATAAACAATACATAAGATCAGTGATGGAATACGCAAGCCCATCCTGGGCTTCTAACCTAGCTGAAACACATCATAAGACCTTACAGACTATTCAAAACAAAGCCCTAAAGATCATTACAAGCTGCAGAGCTACTGCACCCACAGATCACCTACATCAAGAATCCAAAATCCTCAAAGTCAAAGACCATCTGGACATGAGAGGCAGTCAATTCCTGGCAGCAGCCTCCACGAACCAGGACCACCCACTAAACTACATGGCAACACACCCACAGACACCAAGAAATATCAAAACAGCACGCAGCACATGGTATCACACACAATTACTGTCCTCTCTCCCTCCCTGCCCACCCCGAACCAACTTCCAGAAGCACATCCATACTCATATCTCTCGCCGATCCATCCACTCACTCACAGACAACACGCAGCTGCAAGCACGACCTCCCGAAATCCATCCTTCCGAATTCTCCCTTCCTCGCGAGGACAGAGTCCACCTGGCCAGGCTGAGATGCGGACACCATTCATCTCTCCTGAGCTATCAGAAGAGACTGGATGACTCCGTCGTCGACACCTGCCCGGGATGTAACACAGCACCCCATACCATTAAACACATCATAGAAGACTGCATTTCACTCGACCACATACGCCAACAACACAATCTACACTCAATGAGAGCTCTGTGGGAAAGCCCGATCGTGGCCATGGCTTTCCTCAGGGCCATGGCTTTCCTCAGGGACTCGGGGCTGTTCCGCCAGGCAGCTTAGGGAACAACAACAACAACAACTACTCTCACCATCATCACTACTACTGTCACCATTGTCACTACCATCTTAATCACTATTATCATTGACACTACAACTATCAACCATCATTACTACTATCATCACCACCATCTTACAATCACCATTACTAGTCACCATCATCACTACTACTGCCATCATCACCATTACTATGATCTTCATCATCACAACTATTGTAATAATTACTACAACTTTCACCATCATCACTACTACTCACCATCATCACTAATACTCACACCATCGTCACTACCATCATCACTACTGTCATTATTATCACTACAACTATCATCATTACTTGTCACCATCATCACTACTATTATGACCATCATCACTACTACTAGTAGTGTCACCATCATATCTACTACTGTCATCATCATCATCAATACAACTACACCCATCATCACTACTATTATCACCATCATCACTACTATCACCATCAATCCCACTATTACTACCATCACTTATAATTTTTTTTTTTTTTTTTTTTTCTATGTGATTGAGGGAGGCAAAAGGCATAACTGCCTATAGCGAGTGCCTCCCCCATAGTTGAAAGAGTGACAGGGCCAAAATCAAGGGACGTTCGAGCCAAAATGCCTGGACACACGGAGTTTGAAGCAATTTAAGTCATAGGAAGAGGGAAAGACTGATTCTGGGAGAGAGTTCCAGAGCTCAGCTGTTGAGTAGAAGAAAGTTTGAGAGTAACGTTTCACTCTTGGGTTGGAGAGTTGCACAGAGTAGGGGTGGGATTGAGTTGCAAGACGGGTACCACGTGCCCTACGTAAAGGAGGTGGTATGCACTGGGATAGCTCTGAGGAACACTGATTATTATAGTAGCGATAGAATAGCGAGAGAGATGCAACATTGCGGCGGAGAGAGAGAGATTTCAGAGAGTAGGTGAGTGGACGGGAGTTAATGATACGAAAGGCCTTCCTTTCAACTTTGTCTAGGAGAGCGGTGTGAGAGGAACCTCCCCACACATGTGAACAATACTCAATACAAGGGCGCATTATGCCCCTGTACAGAGCAAGAAGCTGTGCAGGGGGAAAAAAAACCCTAAGGCAGTTGAGCACACCCAGCTTGTGGGAGGCTGCCTTAGCAAGACTGGTAATATGGTCCTTCCAAATGAGAGCAGAAGAAAAAGAGACACCAAGAATATTGAGAGAAGATGAAGGGTTGATTTTTGTATTGTTGAAGAATAAGGGATAGTCCGCTGGGAGATCCTGACGGGTAGATAGATGGAGAAATTGGGTTTTGGAAGCATTAAAGTTAACAAGGTTTTCTCTGCCCCAATTGGAAATAGTATTTAGATCAGAATTTAAGAGTTCTATGGCTTCATTACGTTTGTCGTTGAGGGATTGCTGGCTGGGGCGTTCTAAAAAACTAATGGAGTAGTGCAAGGTTGAGTCGTCTGCGTATGAATGGATGGGAATTAAGGTACAGTTAAGGAGATCATTTATAAAAATTAGAAAGAGAATAGGAGATAGGACAGAGCCCTGAGGAACACCGGAGTTTATAGGGTGAGGAAGTGAACAATGGCCGTCCACAACCGCGGCTATGGAACGGCCGGAAAGGAAATTAGAGACAAAGGCACAGATGGAGGGATAGAAACCGAAGGAGGGTAGTTTAGAAATTTAAGATTTATGCCAGACTCTATCGAAGGCTTTCGATATGTCTAGTGCAATAGAAAAAGTCTCACCGAAGTCCCGAAAGGAGGATGACCAAGAGTTAGTAAGATATGAAAGAAGATCACCAGTAGAGCGACCCTTAAGGAAGCCATACTGGCGATCTGAGAGCAGATTATGAGAAGAGAAATGCTTAAGAAATTTGGAAGCAAGAATGCCATCTAAACTAACTTAACTTAGCAAATGCGTAGCGAGATGTTTTCGCCCCCAGAACGAATGCGTTCTTAGTGTGTGAAGGGGCTCACACACTAAGAATGCCATCATTGCTGGGTTGGGGGGGGGGGGGGGAACCATATTTTGGACTTAAAATAATAACTATTGCATACATTAAAAAAATCTGTTTTGACTGACCGTCAATGTGCCGATTTGCCCAAAATCAAAACAGCATACCCAACTCTGCGATGGGTTACCATCATCACTACTAATACCATCATCAATCACAATCATCATTACTACTGCCATCATCACTACAACTGCCACAATCATCACAACTACTGTCATCATCACCATTACTATGATCATCACTACTACGATTACAATCATCACTACTACTCTCACCATCATCACTACTACTGTCACCATTGTCACTACCATCTTAATCACTACTATCATCATTGATACTACAACTATCAACCATCATTACTACTATCATCACCACCATCTTACAATCACCATTACTACTGTCACCATCATCAGTACTACTGCCATCATCACCATTACTATGATCTTCATCATCACAACTATTGTCATCATCACTAATCATTCTAATGCCAACTAAACTAACTTAATCTAGCAAATGGTAGCGAGATGTTTTCGCCCTCAGAATGAATGCGCCATCATTGCTGGGTTGGGGGGGGGGGGGGATAAAACAGTATTTTGGACTTAAAATTATAACTATTGCATAAATTCAAAAAAACTTTTTTGGCTGACCGTCGCATTCCCGCACCGAATGTTCGTTAGAAGTTTGTGAGAAAATCCGTCGAACGGTCTAGGAGGAGTTTTCGGAAAGACAGACACACGTTTCACTATTATCATCACATCTGAGACATGTGTATGATGTGTGGCTTTCTGTGATGTGTGTGCCCCTACGGGGCACACACACACAGGGAATAGGTAAAGGGGGGGCGGTTTGGGTCCTGAAGGGGGGGGGGGGGGGGAACCATTTTTAGGACCTAAGATCATAACTATGCACAAATTAAAACAAAATATATATATATATATTTGCCGTCGAATTCAAGCACCGAAGGTTCGTGTGAAGTTTGGTGAAAATCCGTTAAACGGTCTTGGAGGAGTTCTCGGACTGACAGACAGATAGACAGACATTTCGGTTAGCATGTACCACTATGCGGGGGGCGATACCACTTTCCTTACATAGAGTTGATAAAACTGTTGTTTCAATATCAAGCATATAAATTGTTCCTTTGTGTACTTATCTTACAGGAATGTTTGTTGTATAAAACATAGACTGCATCAAAGCATTTCATGAACATTACCTAGGCACAATTAGCCTACAGAGTTTCACTAATTTAGTATTTGGCACTGATTACGGACGCAATTAAAGTATACATTATTTTGTAATTAAGTTAATATTAAAATTAGTATTGTATGGACCAGTTGTATTGCAGTCTTAAATATTCTATAAAGTAGACGTGCCGTTTCGCCCAAAATCAAAACGGCATACCCAACTCTGCGATCGGTTACCATCATCACTACCAGTCACTATCATCATCATTAATATCATCAGCACTACTACTATTATAATCATCACTACTACTCTCATCATCACTACTACTCACTCTCATCATCACTACAACGTTCAACATCATCACTACTACTTACCAACATCACTAATACTGTCACCTTCATCTTACAATCATCATTACTACTGTCACCATCATAAATACTATTATGACCATCATCACTACTACTAGTACTGTCACCATCATATCTACTACTGTTATCATCATCACTACTGTCATCATTATCACTAAATCTACAACCATCATGACTGTTATAATCACCATCATCACTACTATCAACATTATCCCCACTATTACTACCATCACTTCTAATGTCAACTAAACTAAAGTAGACGTGCCATTTCGCCCAAAATCAAAACGGCATACCCAACTATGCGAAGGGTTACCATCATCACTAATATTACCACCATTATTACTACTACTATCATCATCGCTACAATTGTCACCATCATCACTACAACTACCATCATCACTAATATTACCACCATCATCACTACTACTATCATTATCTCTACAATTGTCACCTTCTAATGTCAACTAAACTAACTTAACTTAATAAATGCTTTTTTTCTCGCCCCCTTAACGATGACGTTCTGTGTGAGCGTGCCCCTACGGGGCACACACACACAGAACGCCATAATCATTGCTTGAAAATAGGTACAGGGTGGGGGGTGGGGGTCCTGAAGGGGGGAGGGGGGGGGGGGGGCAAAACATGTTTTTGGACCTAAGATCATAACTATTGCACAAATTCAAAAAATATCTTTTTAATTACCGTCGCATTCACGCACCGAAGGTTCGTGTGAAGTTTGGTGAAAATCCGTCAAGCGTTCTAGGAGTTCTCGGACAGACAGACAGACGGATAGACAGACATTTCGGTTAGCATGTACCACTATACGGGGGACGATACCACTCTGCTTACGCAGAGTTGATAATCCACACGAGACCTTCAAAGTGTACCATTGTTACAATCAACAGACGTTACGTTTTAACTGGAAGATGAACAACTGAATCTGATCATCCTGTAATGGTATGCAAATTGTTAACAGGAGACTGTATGTTCATAATTTTATTAGACAAACCACGCCCGCCTGTGTGTGGAGGATATGTTCAAAAGGATTGTACATAATATAAACCACAACTGAACACAACCAATTATTGACTTCATCATTTGCACTGCCAGATGATTTTGGGCAGACCTCTAAGAAACAAAAGGTAAACGGCGATCTCAAATATGTATATAACTGTTTTGAAATAATTTGAATAAACAAATGGAACCAACTGATTCGAAAGGCTAATATATTAAATCAGAAACTTCCCTTAGTATGTGAGTGTTTTTGTATAGAATCGAATGAACAAGTTGTTAAGAATGCAGTTTAGGAAAACAATTCTGTGATGGTCTGGTGATTGTATCGACCGAGCTCTTCTTGCAATTAGAAGTCGTATTTAAACCGATTCATCAAATAGATATTGATCATCTGTGCTAATTACTAACATAGCCTACTGTTTAAGCTCAGGGCAAAGTACATAAACTCCAGCCCAACAAATCACTGAAGATAGGCTATTATGCATTTTAGCATATGCTATGCTTACAATTTTGTTCTTGATTATTTCAGTACAACAGCATTTAACTTTTTCTTATGGCTAAGTTCACCTCACATATAACAAGAGACTGGAGTTCTCAAAAAGGGGTTCCAGTCCTGTCGCTATTCTTCACTTACAGTATGCTGGCTTAATAATCCAGAAGGGTTGATAGTCTCTGAAGTCCTATTTTAACTAACTAAAACATTTAACCGCAACATAAAACTGGGTGTATTACACATAGATTCATTAAATGCAGTATTTATTATAGAGACCGTTGCAAACACCTCTATACATGATCTGTTGATAATAAATATAAAAAATTGCTACTCTATCTATAAACTACTCAAAGTAACTTGCTAGGTTTGATATTGATGTTTGTAATAGCTAAAATGGGTTGTTTTAAATGATCAAATGTAAAATGTAATTAATAATAAAGTAGACGTGCCGTTTCGCCCAAAATCAAAACGGCATACCCAACTCTGCGATAGGTCACCATCAGCACTACTAGTCAATCATTACTATCATCATCACTACTACTATTACTACTACTACTACTCTCACCATCATCACTACTACTAATACCGTCACCATCATATCTACTACACACTCGCTACCGCCAACTAACCTGCCTACACCGTTGATTCATTTAAACTCCGGCTAGACAAATATCTCGCATCAAACCCGCGACTGACTGCGTTTGTAAATGAATAACTTTATTTTATCCCCCCCTCAGTTACTAACCCATCTGTCCCCTATTAACTTCCTAATCCTGCCACGGACATTAGTTCCAGGGCAGTAGTCGTCTTTCCAATGTTCCCTTACCCACTCTAAACCACTGTTAGGACACTTGACCCTCGGTGTTTAGGAGGACAAGCAGCCTAGAAGGGTCAATAGATCTGTTGTTGCTTGATTTCCTTTGTACTCCTTTGTACTACTGTTATCATCATCACTACCATCATCATCACTACTGTCATCATTATCACTAAATCTACAACCATCATCACTGCTAATATCACCATCAACAATATCCCCACTATTACTGCCATCACTTCTAATGTCAACTAAACCAAACCTAACAAATGCGGGCGATTATTTTTTCGCCCCCTGATCGATGGCGTTCTGTGTGAGTGTGCCACACACACACAGAACGCCTTCATCATTGCTTGGGAATAGGTACTGGGGGGGGGGGGGGGGAGGGGGGTCTGATGGCTTGGGGGGGGGGGGGAATTTTAGGCCCTAAGATCATAATTATTGCACAAATTCAAAACAATCTGTTTTTAATTACCGTCGAATTCACGCACCGAAGGTTCGTGTGAAGTTTGGTGAAAATCCGTCAAACGGTCTAGGAGGAGGTCTCGGACGGACGGACAGACAGACGGACAGACACACAGACAGACATTTCGGTTAGCATGTACCACTATACGGGGGGCGATACCACTCTGCTTACGCAGAGTTGATAAAGGCTCGTGTTGGCTCGCCAGGATAAAACGTCTATCCATAAAGTAGACGTGCCGTTTCGCCCAAAATTAAAACGGCATACCCAACTCTGCGATCGGTCACCATCATCACTACTAGTAACTATCACCATTACTATCATCAACACTACTACTATTATAGTCATCACTACTACTCTTACCATCATCACTACTACTCTCATCATCACTACTACTGTCATCATCACTACAACTTTCACCATCGTCACTACTACTCACCATCATCACTAATACTGTCACCATCATCACTACTGGCATCATTATCACTATAACTATCATTGCTTGTCACCATCATCACTACTACTAGTAGTCACCATCATATCTACAACTGTCATCATCATCACTGCTGTCATCATCACTACAACTACAACCATCATCACTACTATTATCACCATTATCACTACAATTACCATCATCACCACTATTATCACCATTATCACTACAATTACCATCATACCCACTATTAATACCATCAATTCTAATGTCACCATCATCACTACTGTCATCATTATCACTACAACTATTGTGACGCCTCCCGGCGTTAACAGAATGGTTGCGTGGGGCATTGCAGCTCGCTAGCGCTCGCCAGGATGGGGGGATGGGCTACAGTTGTCCTAGAATGATCTGCTTTATTTCATTAGGGTCGTGTTGCCACAGACAGTCTAGAAATGGTCTTTGTTTTGGTCTGTGACCGCGCCTTATATTTTATATTCGCTATAATATAAATGTTGCTTGTGTGGGAGGCGAGCGAGAGAGGGTGAGAGAGTACACCTGGCAGCGGGGTGAGCTGTGGCCCGGCTCGCTTGGGCGCTGACAGCGTTGGCGGCCGGGTGGTCAACTAGTCCCTGCCCATCTCGGCCGCGTGTTCTTTACCAGCTCAGAGCTTGCCTGACACGCGTATCGTCTACATCCTTTGCAATTCTGTCCCCCCATACTCGCCACTTTGCATACTATTTCTCTCTCTCGACTTCTCCTTTCTCATTCTCTAATCTTTATTAAACTCAACATCCCTTCTGGTTTCAGCATAGACGTTCACCGTCGGCCAGTCGTATTGTACGCGAAGCTCTCAGATATTTCCATGTATTAGGTTAAGGAGGTATTATGCTTTATTGAGGTTGGAGAGACGGACTTTTCCGTGTGTGTCCTCTCTCGGGAAGGTTGTAGACCGGTATATGTCTCCCTGGCAAGGTGTTGAGTGATTCTGCTTGGTTATCTAAAGCTAGACTGGGGGTAAGGTTACTGTGTCGTTGTCTCCGATGTGTGAAGTGTTAGCTAAGCCCTGCACGACATCGACAGGTACTGTGGGAGCCTAAGTTGTCTTCGGGTAGGTTTACTTTGCGAGCACAGCGCTGTGGTGTGAGAGGGCCATAGCCTATCCCTCACAACATAGTGCTGCCTCTTTGTGTTGACTTCTGAGGGATCGCCAGGATAGAACTAGGTACTAGAGACCTAGATTTATCAAGAGAGCATCCCCGTCATATAACGTAATCTTCATTATACCACCTTCGGACAACGTTAGGCTACGAGCCGCATGCTCGCCCATTGTTGCCCTGGCTTGATACCCCAGCTAGACTTTATTAACTGAGCAGACACTGGTTAGAGATAAGCCCCATTATTATATGTATGCAACATTATTATTCACTGCGCTTTTGAGCCGAGGTTGTTGTTGAGTTGCACAACCCTAGTAGGCTGTTGCGTTGTGTCACGAAGCATTTCTTTAGTTGTCGAGCATTACTACCTTTGCGCAGTCTTTATTATTCGCCTGCCTATTATTACTATATGTCCTAGCATTTATTGTGACCCGTATTCTGCATTATAATTGTTCAAGATTCTTTACGAACATCTTCCCAGCATCAGACTTATTTCAGAAGTTTCCAGTTGATGTTGCAGGACTAGCATTGCACTTTCTTTAATACAGGAGTGCCAGTTATTTGAGTATCTACCGTAACGCTAATTAATCACGTTAACTATCTTTTCTTTGTGTAACCTAATCGAGTAATCTTTTACTGTTTGAGAATAGGCTGTTTCATCGAGCGTCAGCCTAGTGTGTGTGCACCAGTTACCGAGTCATAGGATACCTCGTTGTCCAGGCACGACTCAGGGCGGTAATGGTGTTTTGTTTTCCAGTGTTTAAGGCAGGGGTTGGATCTAGTGTTACCGTTGTTGCATTTTGCCATTATCTAGTCCAATGTTGAAGAGCCCTGTGTCTTTGAGAACCTGGATCGTAACAAATGGCGACCTAGCTCAGGATCTTGTGAACTAAGAGATAATTGCAGGATTGTTATGGTCATTTGTTTTATTGAGGAATATAGTGGGCACGTTAATTTTTTTTGGCAAAGTAGTATAGCACTTGAGAGTCTTCAGACATTTTTGGCAAGTGAATAGTGCTACATAAGAGTTTGGGGTACTTCTTTTCTGAATATTGTGGTGAGACATTTTTGTGAGCATCATGTCTTATACCGGGTCAGAGGAGAATGGAGACACAGTACGTAATGTCGAAACTGAGGAACAGCAGCATGATGAAAGGGTTAATCGGGTGAACTGTGAGGAGGATGCTAGGATATTTTTGCAATGGCCTGTTACTGCCGAGCGGTTGGAGGGTATGGATCGGTACGGTCTTCAATGCCTGGCCACAGCTATCGGTCATGCGGTTACTAGCAGCATGACCAAGAATAACTTGATAACGTGTGTACTGGGCAGGGTGACTGGTGAGCGAGATGGGTTGAGTGCTCAGAGCCCTTCGGCCATGCTTCCCCTACACTCGACTCCCAGCCATCCCAGTAGTTTGCCGACCCCGGGTACGCTTCCACAGTTGGGTGGTGACTGGCAGGGTGGGTTGCCCCTGGGGGGACCACCGGTAATTTCAAACATTGTAGCACCTTCACCTCCTCAAGGGTTAACTCCAGAATTATTGCTTCAGCTCGAATTAGCTAAGATCCAGCAGCAAATAGAATTAGCCAAGATAGAAGAGAGAAAACTATCAGTCAGCAGTCTCAGCATATAGAGCTAGCAAAAATCCAAGCGGATTTAGAGTCGACTAGGTACTGTGCCGACATGGACGTAGAGAAGTCGCGAGTAGAGGCAACGGGACAGCGACTTGGGGCTGGTAACCGTGCTCATGATCAACCTCTCTCGCACTTATTGAAACTGGTTCCGGTGTTTGATGAGAGTGGTGTTACAGAATTTTTCACACGCTTTGAGAAGAAGTGCCAGGAACACCAGTGGCCAGAGAATAAATGGGCAGCCCTTGTTTCCTCTAGACTTGTGGGCAAGGGACTCAAGGCTTATGATGCATTGCCTATAGAGTCGTGTATTATCTATGAGGAACTCAAGGAGGCTGTCCTGAGAGCATACGAACTACAACCAGAGACGTACAGATTGAAGTTCCGGGGTGTTACCAAGGGTCGGGAGAGCACCTTTTTGGAACATGCCCGGGAGCTGTCCGATGCTTTTGGGAATTGGCTGAGGTCGGAGAAAGCTACTACGTTTGACGACATTAAACAGTTGGTGCTTTTAGAGCAGTTTTTCAAATGCACGGGCGGCGACCTGACGTTAAACCTTAAAGAAAAGCAACCAAAAACTCTACAGGAGGCAGCTGAGATGGCTGACCTCCGGCTATCACTAATTCGTGGGTGCGGGTCTGCCCAGCGTAGTGAGGCAGGTAACAAGGGGCGTGACGCCCCCCCCCGAGTTAGTGATATACCTTATGCAAACAAGTACAAGAGCCATGATCACAAGACTAGCACCGTCCCATTTAAGAAGGGGCCGGGCCCTTCCCAGTACCAAGGGAAGCCCAAAGGGGAGTTGGAGTGTTATCATTGTCATAAAAAGGGGCACTTTGCAAGAGTCTGTCCTAGCAAACCACCTACAGCAGCTGTGTCTTTGGCCTGCAACATTGGTGTGTCTCCGAAGTCATCTGAGTTTGCCCGGGGCAGTTCGTCAGAGGCTGAGGCACAGCCAATGCAGAAGCACCTGGGAGGCTCGAACCCTGCTCAGGATGTTTTTTGCGACCATAGAGGGCGGGGTTGCGTGATGTGGGCGGGGCGCAAGCATCGAGTAGAGGTCTTGCGTGATACAGGTGCTTCCCAGACTCTGATGAAAAACTTGACTGGCTACCCTATAAACGCGGCTCGGGTGGTAGTGGTGCAGGGTATTAATGCAACTCGGTCATACCCGCTGGTGCGGTTGGAGTTGGAGGTGGATGGTGTGGCACGTGAATTGGATGTCGGGATTGTGGAGAAACTGCCAGTGGAGGGCGTCGACCTTCTTCTCGGCAACGACTTTGCAATGCCCGCTTCTGAGGTTCTACCCTTAGTCGTTGCCGAGAGGCCGGCCGATGTGAGTAGGGAAGAGCAAGAGTGGGTCGAGCGGTGCCAGACACAACCCCTGGCGTGTGTTGTCACCCGAGCTCGGGCAGCTAAAGTGTCACAGCCTAGTCCTCCGTCTTCAGACCAGCGGAGGAACGATCAACAGGAGGAGGCTAAAGCTGGAGTTGGTTTTAAGAGTTTTGACTCGGCGGCTCTCCTGGGTGATTCAGTATTAGCACCATTACTTAATTTTGGAGTAGCCCCTGGGCCTGTCATCGAGAGTGACGAGGCTGGGCATGACGAGTCTCCACGACAGCAACGTTATGTACATCGAGAGAGACAGAGGGAGCAGCCCAGTATCGGGGAAGGTCATGCATTGCTCCGGGAGCAGTTAGAGCGCTTGGCACCCTCAGATATACGTCGGTTGCAACTAGAGGACCCTGAGCTCCAAACGTGTGCTAATGGAGCTGTAGAGCTCGACGAGGACGGTGATGCACAGCCGGGAGATTTTTTTTATTTAGAAGGCATCCTCTATAGGCGTTTTCAAGACCCTAAACGTAGTTGGCAAGAGGGGTCCGGAGTAGTGGACCAGTTGGTGGTGCCACGGGAGTGCAGGGATAGCCTACTGAGGTTGACGCATGACATACCACTGGCAGGACATCTAGGGGTGAGAAAAACGGTGGCGGCTTTAGAAAAATTGTTTTGGTGGCCGGGGTTGAAGGGGCAGGTGGTAACCTGGATAGCATGGTGTCATACGTGCCAGAGGGTTGAAAAACCTAACCAAATAATTCCGAGAGCCCCGTTGCACTCCATTCCTGTCAGTGGACCGCCCTTCAGTAAGGTCATCATTGATATGGTCGGACCCCTAACCCCTACTAGTGCCGGTAATAAATTTCTATTAACTATCATGGATGTGGCCACTCGTTATCCTGATGCATATCCAATGAGAAATGGCACGGCGAAAACTGTTGTCCGGAACCTGCTCTTGTATTGCTCGCGGTATGGTTACCCGCAAGAGGTGCAATCGGACCAAGGTTCTAATTTTACCTCTAATCTGTTCAAACAAACTATGATTCAGCATGGCATCAGCACTGTCGTCTCTTCTGCGTATCACCCGGAGAGTCAAGGGGTGTTGGAGAGGTGGCACGCCACGCTGAAAAGCATGCTTCGATGTTATTGCGCAGAGAACGGAAAGGATTGGGACCTTCGTCTGCCGTATGTTTTGTTCGCGGCAAGAGAAGTACCTGGAGAGAGTCTCGGTTTCAGTCCGAATGAGCTTGTTTTCGGGCATCAGGTGAGGGGTCCTCTCCACATGGTGAAGGAGATGTGGGAGGGCACTAGGCATGTTTTTCTGCGAGATGAGTTGCGGCCTCTTGTTCCTGAGCGACGGGAGGAGTTGTTCACTAGGCTGTGGCAGTCCGTCCGCATGTTTGTTGCTTCTCCAGGCCTGATGTACGGGGTAGAATCCGACATGGAGGCTGGAGACAGTGCAAGGCTCGAGTTGGTTCCCTACCGTGTGAATCCTGCTCGACAGCCTGTTGTGAAGGCGGAGCTGGCCAGCGTGTGGAGAGGGGGTCTGAGGGATGAGGGATATCGTGAGTGGTCGTTGCCAGTGGCTTTGCAACCTGAGTTTGGTGGCAGAGTCCGTGTGTATGTTGATTGCAAGAGTGTGGAAGCATTATCCCTGACAGACGCCTATCCATTACCCAGAGTTGACGACACCATAGACCGCTTCGGGGCTGCCTCGCTCATCACGAAGGTAGAACTAGTGAAGGGTTATTGGCAGGCCCCGTTGCCGGAAGGAGCGAAGAGAAGTGCCAGTCTTGCGATGGACTGGGCAGTTTGTCAGTGTCAGGTGTTGTTGTGCTGCCGGAACACAAGTAGGATGTGTGGTATGCTAAGGGCACTGATAATGTTTTGGCTTTGTTTGCAGGAGAACCCTCGCTGTTCAGTCAGTGTCTGTCGTGGGTGGAGGATCCGGGGTAGGCTACCACAGTATGTTGGTATAGCCTCCTGTCTTGGCTCGCGGTGTATTTTTGCGCTGGTGCTTGGTGGCTCGCGTGTGTAGCATCAGCGTAGGGTCGCAGGGCAGGAGTTGTTGGCTTTGATTAGAAGAAAATTAGGCTACATCTATAGTAGCCGCCAAAAACAACATTAAAATAAAATATAAAAAATTAAATAAAAACTCTTTCTTTTAATAATTAATTTTAAGATAATATTGTAGCTGAGTACTGAGTGCAGATGTTTTCCCTCAGTAGGCTGTGCTTCTTAAAGCTCGCTCTGGGAGCACAATGTTATGAATTAATGTATTATATTTGGGAAGGGTGATAAGATTTTTTTTATATAAAAATTTTGTTGTAATTTTTTTTTTTGAGGAGACTGAGCTTCCATTCCATGAGTGGCAGAGTGGTTAGGAGTGGCAGATTCTAGCGACATTCTGCCTGTTCAGATATGGGCTCATGGTTGAGTGACCCATATCTTGGGGGAGGTGTGATGCCTCCCGGCGTTAACAGAATGGTTGCGAGGGGCATTGCAGCTCGCTAGCGCTTGCCAGGATGGGGGGATGGGCTACAGTTGTCCTAGAATGATCTGCTTTATTTCATTAGGGTCGTGTTGCCTCAGACAGTCTAGAAATGGTCTTTGTTTTGGTCTGTGACCGCGCCTTATATTTTATATTCGCTATAATATAAATATTGCTTGTGTGGGAGGCGAGCGAGAGAGGGTGAGGGAGTACACCTGGCAGCGGGGTGAGCTGTGGCCCGGCTCGCTTGGGCGCTGACGGCGTTGGCGGCCGGGTGGTCAACTAGTCCCTGCCCATCGCGGCCGCGTGTTCTTTACCAGCTCAGAGCTTGCCTGACACGCGTATCATCTACATCCTTTGCAATTCTGTCCACCATACTCGCCACTTTGCATTCTATTTCTCTCTCTCGACTTCTCCTTTCTTATTCTCTAATCTTTATTAAACTCAACATCCCTTCTGGTTTCAGCATAGACGTTCACCGTCGGCCAGTCGTATTGTACGCGAAGCTCTCAGATATTTCCATGTATTAGGTTAAGGAGGTATTATGCTTTATTGAGGTTGGAGAGACGGACTTTTCCGTGTGTGTCCTCTCTCGGGAAGGTTGTAGACCGGTATATGTCTCCCTGGCAAGGTGTTGAGTGATTCTGCTTGGTTATCTAAAGCTAGACTTGGGGTAAGGTTAGTGTGTCGTTGTCTCCGATGTGTGCAGTGTTAGCTAAGCCCTGCACGACATCGACAGGTACTGTGGGAGCCTAAGTTGTCTTTAGGTGGGTTTACTTTGCGAGCACAGCGCTGTGGTGTGAGAGGGCCATAGCCTATCCCTCACAACATAGTGCTGCCTCTTTGTGTTGACTTCTGAGGGATCGCCAGGATATAACTAGGTACTAGAGACCTAGATTTATCAAGAGAGCATCCCCGTCATATAACGTAATCTTCATTATACCCCCTTCGGACAACGTTAGGCTACGAGCCGCATGCTCGCCCATTGTTGCCCTGCCTTGATACCCCAGCTAGACTTTATTAACTGAGCAGACACTGGTTAGAGATAAGCCCCCATTATTATATGTATGCAACATTATTATTCACTGCGCTTTTGAGCCGAGGTTGTTGTTGAGTTGCACAACCCTAGTAGGCTGTTGCGTTGTGTCACGAAGCATTTCTTTAGTTGTCGAGCATTACTACCTTTGCGCAGTCTTTATTATTCGCCTGCCTATTATTACTATATGTCCTAGCATTTATTGTGACCCGTATTCTGCATTATAATTGTTCAAGATTCTTTACGAACATCTTCCCAGCATCAGACTTATTTCAGAAGTTTCCAGTTGATGTTGCAGGACTAGCATTGCACTTTCTTTAATACAGGAGTGCCAGTTATTTGAGTATCTACCGTAACGCTAATTAATCACGTTAACTATCTTTTCTTTGTGTAACCTAATCGAGTAATCTTTTACTGTTTGAGAATAGGCTGTTTCATCGAGCGTCAGCCTAGTGTGTGTGCACCAGTTACCGAGTCATAGGATACCTCGTTGTCCAGGCACGACTCAGGGCGGTAATGGTGTTTTCCAGTGTTTAAGGCAGGGGTTGGATCTAGTGTTACCGTTGTTGCATTTTGCCATTATCTAGTCCAATGTTGAAGAGCCCTGTGTCTTTGAGAACCTGGATCGTAACAAATGGCGACCTAGCTCAGGATCTTGTGAACTAAGAGATAATTGCAGGATTGTTATGGTCATTTGTTTTATTGAGGAATATAGTGGGCACGTTAATTTTTTTGGCAAAGTAGTATAGCACTTGAGAGTCTTCAGACATTTTTGGCAAGTGAATAGTGCTACATAAGAGTTTGGGGTACTTCTTTTCTGAATATTGTGGTGAGACATTTTTGTGAGCATCATGTCTTATACCGGGTCAGAGGAGAATGGAGACACAGTACGTAATGTCGAAACTGAGGAACAGCAGCATGATGAAAGGGTTAATCGGGTGAACTGTGAGGAGGATGCTAGGATATTTTTGCAATGGCCTGTTACTGCCGAGCGGTTGGAGGGTATGGATCGGTACGGTCTTCAATGCCTGGCCACAGCTATCGGTCATGCGGTTACTAGCAGCATGACCAAGAATAACTTGATAACGTGTGTACTGGGCAGGGTGACTGGTGAGCGAGATGGGTTGAGTGCTCAGAGCCCTTCGGCCATGCTTCCCCTACACTCGACTCCCAGCCATCCCAGTAGTTTGCCGACCCCGGGTACGCTTCCACAGTTGGGTGGTGACTGGCAGGGTGGGTTGCCCCTGGGGGGACCACCGGTAATTTCAAACATTGTAGCACCTTCACCTCCTCAAGGGTTAACTCCAGAATTATTGCTTCAGCTCGAATTAGCTAAGATCCAGCAGCAAATAAAATTAGCCAAGATAGAAGAGAGAAAACTATCAGTCAGCAGTCTCAGCATATAGAGCTAGCAAAAATCCAAGCGGATTTAGAGTCGACTAGGTACTGTGCCGACATGGACGTAGAGAAGTCGCGAGTAGAGGCAACGGGACAGCGACTTGGGGCTGGTAACCGTGCTCATGATCAACCTCTCTCGCACTTATTGAAACTGGTTCCGGTGTTTGATGAGAGTGGTGTTACAGAATTTTTCACACGCTTTGAGAAGAAGTGCCAGGAACACCAGTGGCCAGAGAATAAATGGGCAGCCCTTGTTTCCTCTAGACTTGTGGGCAAGGGACTCAAGGCTTATGATGCATTGCCTATAGAGTCGTGTATTATCTATGAGGAACTCAAGGAGGCTGTCCTGAGAGCATACGAACTACAACCAGAGACGTACAGGTTGAAGTTCCGGGGTGTTACCAAGGGTCGGGAGAGCACCTTTTTGGAACATGCCCGGGAGCTGTCCGATGCTTTTGGGAATTGGCTGAGGTCGGAGAAAGCTACTACGTTTGACGACATTAAACAGTTGGTGCTTTTAGAGCAGTTTTTCAAATGCACGGGCGGCGACCTGACGTTAAACCTTAAAGAAAAGCAACCAAAAACTCTACAGGAGGCAGCTGAGATGGCTGACCTCCGGCTATCACTAATTCGTGGGTGCGGGTCTGCCCAGCGTAGTGAGGCAGGTAACAAGGGGCGTGACGCCCCACCCCCCCGAGTTAGTGATATACCTTATGCAAACAAGTACAAGAGCCATGATCACAAGACTAGCACCGTCCCATTTAAGAAGGGGCCGGGCCCTTCCCAGTACCAAGGGAAGCCCAAAGGGGAGTTGGAGTGTTATCATTGTCATAAAAAGGGGCACTTTGCAAGAGTCTGTCCTAGCAAACCACCTACAGCAGCTGTGTCTTTGGCCTGCAACATTGGTGTGTCTCCGAAGTCATCTGAGTTTGCCCGGGGCAGTTCGTCAGAGGCTGAGGCACAGCCAATGCAGAAGCACCTGGGAGGCTCGAACCCTGCTCAGGATGTTTTTTGCGACCACAGAGGGCGGGGTTGCGTGATGTGGGCGGGGCGCAAGCATCGAGTAGAGGTCTTGCGTGATACAGGTGCTTCCCAGACTCTGATGAAAAACTTGACTGGCTACCCTATAAACGCGGCTCGGGTGGTAGTGGTGCAGGGTATTAATGCAACTCGGTCATACCCGCTGGTGCGGTTGGAGTTGGAGGTGGATGGTGTGGCACGTGAATTGGATGTCGGGATTGTGGAGAAACTGCCAGTGGAGGGCGTCGACCTTCTTCTCGGCAACGACTTTGCAATGCCCGCTTCTGAGGTTCTACCCTTAGTCGTTGCCGAGAGGCCGGCCGACGTGAGTAGGGAAGAGCAAGAGTGGGTCGAGCGGTGCCAGACACAACCCATGGCGTGTATTGTCACCCGAGCTCGGGCAGCTAAAGTGTCACAGCCTAGTCCTCCATCTTCAGACCAGCGGAGGAACGATCAACAGGAGGAGGCTAAAGCTGGAGTTGGTTTTAAGAGTTTTGACTCGGCGGCTCTCCTGGGTGATTCAGTATTAGCACCATTACTTAATTTTGGAGTAGCCCCTGGGCCTGTCATCGAGAGTGACGAGGCTGGGCATGACGAGTCTCCACGACAGCAACGTTATGTACATCGAGAGAGACAGAGGGAGCAGCCCAGTATCGGGGAAGGTCATGCATTGCTCCGGGAGCAGTTAGAGCGCTTGGCACCCTCAGATATACGTCGGTTGCAACTAGAGGACCCTGAGCTCCAAACGTGTGCTAATGGAGCTGTAGAGCTCGACGAGGACGGTGATGCACAGCCAGGAGATTTTTTTTATTTAGAAGGCATCCTCTATAGCGTTTTCAAGACCCTAAACGTAGTTGGCAAGAGGGGTCCGGAGTAGTGGACCAGTTGGTGGTGCCACGGGAGTGCAGGGATAGCCTACTGAGGTTGGCGCATGACATACCACTGGCAGGACATCTAGGGGTGAGAAAAACGGTGGCGGCTTTAGAAAAATTGTTTTGGTGGCCGGGGTTGAAGGGGCAGGTGGTAACCTGGATAGCATGGTGTCATACGTGCCAGAGGGTTGAAAAACCTAACCAAATAATTCCGAGAGCCCCGTTGCACTCCATTCCTGTCAGTGGACCGCCCTTCAGTAAGGTCATCATTGATATGGTCGGACCCCTAACCCTACTAGTGCCGGTAATAAATTTCTATTAACTATCATGGATGTGGCCACTCGTTATCCTGATGCATATCCAATGAGAAATGGCACGGCGAAAACTGTTGTCCGGAACCTGCTCTTGTATTGCTCGCGGTATGGTTACCCGCAAGAGGTGCAATCGGACCAAGGTTCTAATTTTACCTCTAATCTGTTCAAACAAACTATGATTCAGCATGGCATCAGCACTGTCGTCTCTTCTGCGTATCACCCGGAGAGTCAAGGGGTGTTGGAGAGGTGGCACGCCACGCTGAAAAGCATGCTTCGATGTTATTGCGCAGAGAACGGAAAGGATTGGGACCTTGGTCTGCCGTATGTTTTGTTCGCGGCAAGAGAAGTACCTGGAGAGAGTCTCGGTTTCAGTCCGAATGAGCTTGTTTTCGGGCATCAGGTGAGGGGTCCTCTCCACATGGTGAAGGAGATGTGGGAGGGCACTAGGCATGTTTTTCTGCGAGATGAGTTGCAGCCTCTTGTTCCTGAGCGACGGGAGGAGTTGTTCACTAGGCTGTGGCAGTCCGTCCGCATGTTTGTTGCTTCTCCAGGCCTGATGTACGGGGTAGAATCCGACATGGAGGCTGGAGACAGTGCAAGGCTCGAGTTGGTTCCCTACCGTGTGAATCCTGCTCGACAGCCTGTTGTGAAGGCGGAGCTGGCCAGCGTGTGGAGAGGGGGTCTGAGGGATGAGGGATATCGTGAGTGGTCGTTGCCAGTGGCTTTGCAACCTGAGTTTGGTGGCAGAGTCCGTGTGTATGTTGATTGCAAGAGTGTGGAAGCATTATCCCTGACAGACGCCTATCCATTACCCAGAGTTGACGACACCATAGACCGCTTCGGGGCTGCCTCGCTCATCACGAAGGTAGAACTAGTGAAGGGTTATTGGCAGGCCCCGTTGCCGGAAGGAGCGAAGAGAAGTGCCAGTCTTGCGATGGACTGGGCAGTTTGTCAGTGTCAGGTGTTGTTGTGCTGCCGGAACACAAGTAGGATGTGTGGTATGCTAAGGGCACTGATAATGTTTTGGCTTTGTTTGCAGGAGAACCCTCGCTGTTCAGTCAGTGTCTGTCGTGGGTGGAGGATCCGGGGTAGGCTACCACAGTATGTTGGTATAGCCTCCTGTCTTGGCTCGCGGTGTATTTTTGCGCTGGTGCTTGGTGGCTCGCGTGTGTAGCATCAGCGTAGGGTCGCAGGGCAGGAGTTGTTGGCTTTGATTAGAAGAAATTAGGCTACATCTATAGTAGCCGCCAAAAACAACATTAAAATAAAATATAAAAAATTAAATAAAAACTCTTTCTTTTAATAATTAATTTTAAGATAATATTGTAGCTGAGTACTGAGTGCAGATGTTTTCCCTCAGTAGGCTGTGCTTCTTAAAGCTCGCTCTGGGAGCACAATGTTATGAATTAATGTATTATATTTGGGAAGGGTGATAAGATTTTTTTTATATAAAAATTTTGTTGTAATTTTTTTTTTGAGGAGACTGAGCTTCCATTCCATGAGTGGCAGAGTGGTTAGGAGTGGCAGATTCTAGCGACATTCTGCCTGTTCAGATATGGGCTCATGGTTGAGTGTCCCATATCTTGGGGGGGTGTGATGCCTCCCGGCGTTAACAGAATGGTTGCGAGGGCATTGCAGCTCGCTAGCGCTCGCCAGGATGGGGGGATGGGCTACAGTTGTCCTAGAATGATCTGCTTTATTTCATTAGGGTCGTGTTGCCTCAGACAGTCTAGAAATGGTCTTTGTTTTGGTCTGTGACCGCGCCTTATATTTTATATTCGCTATAATATAAATGTTGCTTGTGTGGGAGGCGAGCGAGAGAGGGTGAGGGAGTACACCTGGCAGCGGGGTGAGCTGTGGCCGGCTCGCTTGGGCGCTGACGGCGTTGGCGGCCGGGTGGTCAACTAGTCCCTGCCCATCGCGGCCGCGTGTTCTTTACCAGCTCAGAGCTTGCCTGACACGCGTATCGTCTACATCCTTTGCAATTCTGTCCACCATACTCGCCACTTTGCATTCTATTTCTCTCTCTCGACTTCTCCTTTCTCATTCTCTAATCTTTATTAAACTCAACATCCCTTCTGGTTTCAGCATAGACGTTCACCGTCGGCCAGTCGTATTGTACGCGAAGCTCTCAGATATTTCCATGTATTAGGTTAAGGAGGTATTATGCTTTATTGAGGTTGGCGAGACGGACTTTTCCGTGTGTCCTCTCTCGGGACGGTTGTAGACCGGTATATGTCTCCCTGGCAAGGTGTTGAGTGAATCTGCTTGGTTAACTAAAGCTAGACAAGTGTAAGGTTAGTGTGTCGTTGTCTCCGATGTGTGCAGTGTTAGCTAAGCCCTGCACGACATCGACAGGTACTGTGGGAGCCTAAGTTGTCTTTAGGTGGGTTTACTTTGTCGAGCACAGCGCTGTGGTGTGAGAGGGCCATAGCCTATCCCTCACAACATAGTGCTGCCTCTTTGTGTTGACTTCTGAGGGATCGCCAGGATATAACTAGGTACTAGAGACCTAGATTTATCAAGAGAGCATCCCCGTCATATAACGTAATCTTCATTATACCCCCTTCGGACAACGTTAGGCTACGAGCCGCATGCTCGCCCATTGTTGCCCTGCCTTGATACCCCAGCTAGACTTTATTAACTGAGCAGACACTGGTTAGAGATAAGCCCCCATTATTATATGTATGCAACATTATTATTCACTGCGCTTTTGAGCCGAGGTTGTTGTTGAGTTGCACAACCCTAGTAGGCTGTTGCGTTGTGTCACGAAGCATTTCTTTAGTTGTCGAGCATTACTACCTTTGCGCAGTCTTTATTATTCGCCTGCCTATTATTACTATATGTCCTAGCATTTATTGTGACCCGTATTCTGCATTATAATTGTTCAAGATTCTTTACGAACATCTTCCCAGCATCAGACTTATTTCAGAAGTTTCCAGTTGATGTTGCAGGACTAGCATTGCACTTTCTTTAATACAGGAGTGCCAGTTATTTGAGTATCTACCGTAACGCTAATTAATCACGTTAACTATCTTTTCTTTGTGTAACCTAATCGAGTAATCTTTTACTGTTTGAGAATAGGCTGTTTCATCGAGCGTCAGCCTAGTGTGTGTGCACCAGTTACCGAGTCATAGGATACCTCGTTGTCCAGGCACGACTCAGGGCGGTAATGGTGTTTTGTTTTCCAGTGTTTAAGGCAGGGGTTTGGATCTAGTGTTACCGTTGTTGCATTTTGCCATTATCTAGTCCAATGTTGAAGAGCCCTGTGTCTTTTGAGAACCTGGATCGTAACAAATGGCGACCTAGCTCAGGATCTTGTGAACTAAGAGATAATTGCAGGATTGTTATGGTAATTTGTTTTTATTGAGGAATATAGTGGGCACGTTAAATTTTTTTGGCAAAGTAGTATAGCACTTGAGAGTCCTTCAGACATTTTTGGCAAGTGAATAGTGCTACATAAGAGTTTGGGGTACTTTCTTTTCTGAATATTGTGGTGAGACATTTTTGTGAGCATCATGTCTTATACCGGGTCAGAGGAGATGGAGACACAGTACGTAATGTCGAAACTGAGGAACAGCAGCATGATGAAAGGGTTAATCGGGTGACACTGTGAGGAGGATGCTAGGATATTTTTGCAATGGCCTGTTACATGCCGCGCGGTTGGAGGGTATGGATCGGTACGGTCTTCAAATGCCTGGCCACAGCTATCGGTCATGGCGGTTACTAGCAGCATGACCAAGAATAACTTGATAACGTGTGTACTGGGCAGGGTGACTGGTGAGCGAGATGGGTTGAGTGCTCAGAGCCCTTCGGCCATGCTTCCCCTACACTCGACTCCCAGCCATCCCAGTAGTTTGCCGACCCCGGGTACGCTTCCACAGTTGGGTGGTGACTGGCAGGGTGGGTTGCCCCTGGGGGGACCACCGGTAATTTCAAACATTGTAGCACCTTCACCTCCTCAAGGGTTAACTCCAGAATTATTGCTTCAGCTCGAATTAGCTAAGATCCAGCAGCAGCAAATAGAATTCGCCAAGATAGAAGAGAGAAAACTATCAGTCAGCAGTCCCGCATCTAGAGCTACCAAAAATCCAAGCGGATTTAGATTCGACTAGGTACTGTGCCGACATGGACGTAGAGAAGTCGCGAGTAGAGGCAACGGGACAGCGACTTGGGGCTGGTAACCGTGTTCATGAGCAGACTCTCTCGCACTTATTGAAACTGGTTCCGGTGTTTGATGAGAGTGGTGGTTACAGAATTTTTCACACGCTTTGAGAAGAAGTGCCAGAACACCAGTGGCCAGAGAATAAATGGGCAGCCCTTGTTTCCTCTAGACTTGTGGGCAAGGGACTCAGGCTTATGATGCATTGCCTATAGAGTCGTGTATTAACTATGAGGAACTCCAGTAGGCTGTCCGTAGAGCATACGTACTACAACCAGAGACCGTACAGGTTGAAGTTCCGGGGTGTTACCAAGGGTCGGGAGAGCACCTTTTTGGAACATGCCCGGGAGCTGTCCGATGCTTTTGGGAATTGGCTGAGGTCGGAGAAAGCTACTACGTTTGACGACATTAAACAGTTGGTGCTTTTAGAGCAGTTTTTCAAATGCACGGGCGGCGACCTGACGTTAAACCTTAAAGAAAAGCAACCAAAAACTCTACAGGAGGCAGCTGAGATGGCTGACCTCCGGCTATCACTAATTCGTGGGTGCGGGTCTGCCCAGCGTAGTGAGGCAGGTAACAAGGGGCGTGACGCCCCACCCCCCCGAGTTAGTGATATACCTTATGCAAACAAGTACAAGAGCCATGATCACAAGACTAGCACCGTCCCATTTAAGAAGGGGCCGGGCCCTTCCCATTACCAAGGGAAGCCCAAAGGGGAGTTGGAGTGTTATCATTGTCATAAAAAGGGGCACTTTGCAAGAGTCTGTCCTAGCAAACCACCTACAGCAGCTGTGTCTTTGGCCTGCAACATTGGTGTTTCTCCGAAGTCATCTGAGTTTGCCCGGGGCAGTTCGTCAGAGGCTGGGGCACAGCCAATGCTGATGCACCTGGGAGGCTCGAACCCTGCTCAGGATGTTTTTTGCGACCACAGAGGGCGGGGTTGCGTGATGTGGGCGGGGCGCAAGCATCGAGAAAAGTTCTTGCGTGATACAGGTGCTTCCCAGACTCTGATGAAAAACTTGACTGGCTACCCTATAAACGCGGCTCGGGTGGTAGTGGTGCAGGGTATTAATGCAACTCGGTCATACCCGCTGGTGCGGTTGGAGTTGGAGGTGGATGGTGTGGGATGTGAATTGGATGTTGGGATTGTGGAGAAACTGGTAGTGGAGGGCGTCGACCTTCTTCTCGGCAACGACTTGCAATGCCCGCTTCTGAGGTTCTACCCTTAGTCGTTGCCGAGAGGCCGGCCGACGTGAGGTAGGAAGAGCAAGAGTGTGTCGAGCGGTGCCAGACACAACCCATGGCGTGTATTGTCACCCGAGCTCGTGCAGCTAAAGTGTCACAGCCTAGTCCTCCGTCGTCAGACCAGCGGAGGAACGATCAACAGTAGGAGGCTAAAGCTGGCGTTGGTTTTAAGAGTTTTGACTCGGCGGCTCTCCTGGGTGATTCAGTATTAGCACCATTACTTAATTCTGGAATAGCCCCTGGGCCTGTCATCGAGAGTGACGAGGCTGGGCATGACGAGTCTCCACGACACCAACGTTATGTACAATCGAGAGAGACAGAGGGAGCAGCCCAGTATCGGGGAAGGTCATGCATTGCTCCGGGAGCAGTTAGAGCGCTTGTCACCCTCAGATATACGTCGGTTGCAACTAGAGGACCCTGAGCTCCAAACGTTTGCTAATGGAGCTGTAGAGCTCGACGAGGACGGTGATGCACAGCCAGGAGATTTTTTTTATTTAGAAGGCATCCTCTATAGGCGTTTTCAAGACCCTAAACGTAGTTGGCAAGAGGGGTCCGGAGTAGTGGACCAGTTGGTGGTGCCACGGGAGTGCAGGGATAGCCTACTGAGGTTGGCGCATGACATACCACTGACAGGACATCTAGGGGTGAGAACAACGGTGGCGGCTTTAGAAAAATTGTTTTGGTGGCCGGGGTTGAAGGGGCAGGTGGTAACCTGGATAGCATGGTGTCATACGTGCCAGAGGGTTGAAAAACCTAACCAAATAATTCCGAGAGCCCCGTTGCACTCCATTCCTGTCATTGGACCGCCCTTCAGTCGGTCATCATTGATATTGGTCGGACCCCTACCCCCTACTAGTGCCGGTGTAAATTTCTATTAACTATCATGGATGTGGCCACTCGTTATCCTGATGCATATCCAATGAGAAATGGCAACGGCGAAAACTGTTGTCCGGACCTGCTCTTGTATTGCTAGCGGTATGGTTACCCGCAAGAGGTGCAATCGGACCAAGGTTCTAATTTTACATCTAATCTGTTCAAACAAACTATGATTCAGCATGGCATCAGCACTGTCGTCTCTTCTGCGTATCACCCGGAGAGTCACGGGGTGTTGGAGAGGTGGCACGCCACGCTGAAGGCATGCTTCGATGTTACTGCGCGGAGAACGGAAAGGAATGGGACCTTGGTCTGCCGTATGGTTTGTTCGCGGCAAGAGAAGTCCCTGGAGAGAGTCTCGGTTTCAGTCCGAATAAGCTTGTTTTCGGGCATCAGTGAGGGGTCCTCTCCACATGGTGAAGGAGATGTGGGAAGGGCACTAGGCATGTTGTTCTGCTAGATAAGTTTGCAAACCCTCTTGTGTCCTGAGGGCGACGGGAGGATTTGTTTCACTAGGCTGTGGCAGTCACGTACGCATGTTTCGTTGCTTCTCCAGGCACTGATGTACGGGGTAGAATCCGACATGGATGCTGGAGAACCAGTGCAAAGGGCTCGAGTTGGGTTCCCTACCGTTGTGAATCCTGCTCGCACAGCCATGTTGTGAAGGCGGAGCTGGCTGGCGTGTGAGAGAGGGGGTCCGGAGGGATAGATGGATTATCGTGAGTGGATCGTTCACCAGTGGTGGGCTTTGCATGACTTGCCTGAGTATTTGGTGGCAGAGTCCGTGTGTAATGTTGATTGCCAAGAGTGTGGAAGACATTATCCCTGACAGACGCCCCTATCCATTTACCAGAGTTGACGACACCATATACCGCTGTTTAAACTATACGCGGGCTAAAAAAACAAACAAACATGCCTCGCTCATATCACTGAAGGTAGAACAAATAGTTGAAGAGGTTATTGTCAGGCCCCGTTGCCGATGAACAGAGCGAAGAGAAAAGTGCCAGTCCTTGCGATGGAACTGGGCAGTTTGTCAGTTGTCAGGTGTTTGTTTGTAGCTGCGCGGAACACAAGTTGGATGTGTGGCATGCTAAGGGCACTTGATAATGTTTTGGCCTTTGCTTTGCAGGAAGAACCCTCGCTGTTCAGAACACCAGCAATACAGTGTCCTGTCGTAGGGTGGAAACAGACATTCCGGGGTAGGCTACCACAGTATGTTGGGTATAGCCTCCTGTCTTGGCTCGCGGTGTATTTTTGCGCTGGTGCGTTGGTGGGCCTCGCGCGTGTGATAGCATCAGCGTAAGGGTCGGCAGGGCATAGAGTTGTTGGCTTTGATTAGAAGAAAATTTAGGCCCATCTCTAGTAGCCATCAAAAACAACATTAAAATAAAATATAAACAATTAAATAAAAACTCTTTCTTTTAATACTTAATTTTAAGATAATATTGTATCTGAGTACTGAGTGCCAGATGATTTTCCCTCAGGAGGCTGTGTCTTCTTAAAGCTCGCTCTGGGAGCACAATGTTATGAATTACTGTATTGAGTTGGGAAGGGTGATAAGATTTTTTTTTAATATTAAAAATTTTGTTGTTAATTTTTTTTTTTGAGGATACAGAGCTTCCCATTCCATGATTGGCAGGATGGTTAGGATTGGCAGATTCTACGCGACATTCTGCCTGTTCAGATATGGGCTCTTGGTTTGATGGTCCCCTATCTTGGGGGGGGTGTGATGCCTCCCGGCGTTAGACAAGAATGGTTTTCGAGGGCATTGGCAGCTCGCTAGAGCATACGCCAGGATTGGGGATGGGCTACAGTTGTCCTAGAACTAGAAGACTGCTATATTTCATTAGTGTCGTGGTGCCTCAGACAGTCCTAGAAAGGGTCTTTGTTTTTGTCTGTTAACCCGCGCCTTAGTATTTTCTATTCGCTATAATATAAATGTTGCTTGTGTGGTAGGCGCGCGAGAGAGGGTGAGGTAGTACACCTGGCAGCGTGGTGGAGCTGTGACCCGGCTCGCTTGGGCACTGACGGCGTTGTGAGTCCGGGTGGTCAACTAGTCCCTTGCCATCGCGGCCGCGTTTTCTGTTCCATCTCAGAGCTTGCCTGTACACTCGTATCGTCTACATCCTTTGCAATGCTTGTCCACCATTCTCGCCACTTTGCATACTATTTTCTCTCTCTCGACTATTCTCCTTTCTCATTCCTCTAATCTTTATTAAACTCAACATTCCTTCTGGTTTCATAGCATAGACGTTCACCGTCGGCCAGTCGTCTTTGTACGCGCCAGCTCTCAGATATTTTTCCATGTATTAGGTTAAGGAGGTATTATGCTTTATTGATGTTGGGAGACGGACTTTTCCGTGTGTGTCCCTCTCTCGGGAAGGTTTGTTAGACCGGTATATGTCTCCCCTGGCAAGGGTGTTGAGTGATTCTGCTTGGTTATCTAAAGCTAGAC